>VUQI01019691.1:0-15220 GCA_015106735.1 Paratilapia polleni | reverse complement strand
ACCAGTGATGTGTGTTTTTTTTTTTTTTTTAAATAAAGCTTTTGTGAAACTTTGGTGACAGTTTAAAGCTGCACCTTGCTCTTACTGCACACTGTATTCGAATATTGCTGTTGGCGTCTGAGTAGCTTTCCTGATGTGTGATAAAGATGTGTGTCCTTTTATTAAAGTCTTTCCTTTTTAAGCCTTTTCCTTCCCAGAGTCTTACGACAACAGTAATTTAAAGCTCTTGCAGCAGCTCCGTTTTGAACAGGCTGCCTGAAAGTCAGCAAGAATAATATCAAAGGAAGTCAGCATGTGCTTTGAAACTTGAGCAATAAAAAGGAAATCTGGAAACACATTTTCCTGCACGATAGCCGCATTTCATGTACAATACAACCTTTATAAACACAGGTGTTGTTTCATTTTAGTTTGCTGTACAAATAATGGTGACTAATTATTATCACATATGAGAGTTACTTAAGCACCACATCACAAATTTTAGAAGTTGAACCTGGAGAGTGTTTGACATAGATGTTTGAAAAGTGCTGGGAAGAAATCAGTTATCTAAATAAGTTGTTCTCAAACTTTTTCCAGTAATATATCCCTTTGAATTTTTTTTTTCACCTAACTAGAGCAAAACATTTTAGAAAAAGATGCCTATATAAGAGGGTAAAGTAAACTATGTTTCATTTATTAAATGACAAACTTGGAACTGAAAGCTTGTAAATGCTACATTTCAAATTCATCACAAAATTTTGTGTTGTTATGTCAAGGCTGATATTCTAGTTACACAGATCTGAGCATTTCTGATAACTTGTAATGAAAATTAATTGAGAAACATGGGCTTATGCTCCACCGAGGATGTCATTCTCTGTGGCAGGGAGGCAAGTGTAGTAATCAAACTCACATTCAGGCACAGTCTTTTTTTTTTTTTTTTCATCACTTTGTTTTTGTTTTTGTTCTTGTTCAGAGTCATCGCAGAAAAGGAGACCTCGCACAGATATGTAGATCACTTCTTTCTCTGTGTTTTCACCCACAAAATAAATCAGTTTTCTTGATTTTAGTTAGAAACTGTTTCTCCGCTCGCAACTAATGTGAAGGCTTTTGTTGCTTTCATTACTTTAGGAAGTATGGATGATATTTTATAAATCAACATTAAATAAAAAAGGGAATACCCCCTGGAGTACACCAAGTACTCCTACGTGTACTAGTACACCCATTTTAAAAACAGTAATCTAAATTATGTGTGTAAATATGCAAATATGAGAATTTTCAGCTTTTTTTTCTATGATAGTGAACTGATTTGACTGGTGGCTTTGTGTTAGTCGGACATGAGAAGACACCTGACTGCATCGCACTGGGTCATGTCTGGTCTTGACTTGATGTTTACTGAAGTTAATCTGCATCACACTGTGAGGGTCTGCAGATTATTTTTCAGAACATGCAGAAATGAATGGCTGTCGGTGTGTGGATCAGCTGGAATAACAGCTTTTTAAAAAAAAAAAGTTTATGGCATGAAATAGAAAACATCAGCATAAACTGAACCTATACTAGGCATGAATTGTAGTATCGCAGTGTCCTTTTATCCAGAGTTGAGAAATGATCATGCATGGTTTAATGTTGCCTTTACTTTTGAAGCAAGGTCTCAGAGTATTATGATTTGAATTGCTTGTAGACCGCTGCCACACATACGTAATGGCTACCTGCTCTTTGACCCCCCTGGGAACCCGGTCTACGCCAGAGAGCTGCTGATTTACCCCCATGATCGGGAGAGCTGTGACATCGGTGAGTTGCCTTAAATGGATTTCTCTGCTCAGTGTAGCATTGCTTGGTTGTTTTGTTTTTGCAGATTTCAAGCAAGACTCCAGGGTTTCTGTGGTTTTCTAGACGCTTCCCATCTCAATCTGTGTTTGTTGTCTTTGGGGGTATTTCCCTTATGCCCCCACCACTCCTGTAAAGATTTTGGTAAATGTTTCCACCTGGGGTCCAGCCTCAAAGGGTGGAGGGTTTTTTTTTCTCCAGGGCTGCTGTCACTGGAGCAGAAATTGGGCCTCTTTCCCAAAATTAAAATGATTGTTTATGTAGTGATTTTCTTTGTCATGGGTAAAAGTTGGTTCTGTCTGTTTGGATTTAGATCATTTATCATTTAAATTTACACTGATTGCCTATGTCAGGCTGATTTACAGTGAAATATGAACACTTGATTATGAAAGTTTTCAGTAGCAGTAAAAAAAAAAAAAAAAGGTTGATTTAAAATTTGTTCCAGCAGGTCTGAAACTTTCTTGCTTGTGTTTTTTCCCCTAGTGTTTAAAAACCTCCTCGGAGATACTATTCTGATTGATGACCTGGACTCTGCAAACAACTACAGAAGGGCGGTGAGTGAGTTTTGCTAAACAGATGGGCGATATATGCCTCTTTTCCACTAACATGGTGCTAGAGTCGGTGCCTTATCTAGAACCGGTTCCACTTATTTTTCCAGTGAAAAAAAGAGAGGGGTCAGTGCCAAAGAGCGCAAGTTGGAACCACTAAACCAGGTTCTCAAATCTGTTATATTGTGGGCTGGTTCTCTAAAGGAACCAAGGCAGAACGGGCTTCACACCAGCACTGGCACTGTGTTGGTGGAAAACTTGGTTAATTTTCCTCTAAATGAGCTGTTGCTTACAGGTGGTGCAGAACAGGATCCAGTGTCCCACCATACTGACCAGGCAGGGGGACAGGATCAGTGCCAGGGGAAAGTTTGGAGGTGCACAGAACAAAGCCCCACCAATGAGCGGATTACAAATGTTTGGGGCCCCCCTCCCACAGCAGTACCACAGTCTAGTGGAACACATAGGTGACTGATCTCATAGATATATTTGAAGCTTGATTTTTTTGTAGCTCTATTCAGTCACATTATGCTTTAATTTCTGTTTTCTGGGGGGGGGGCTTGGCAGAGCTGCTCCGTCAGTACTGGTCAGCTCTAACGAAGAAGGAGGAAGCGGAAAGGGAGCGAAATGACCACTTGAACAAAATTCATTCTCCTGATGTTCAACAAAAGCAACAAGAAATGAAAGAGAAAGAGAAGCAGCTGAGGGAGATTGAAACACAGCTCGGTATGTTTGTTGAGAGTAAGTTTTTACTTACTTACTTTTACTATTGTTGATTTCTAATTGATCTATGTTGTTCTTCTAGCGTTAGCATCAGTAAGACCAGTGAAACGGGGTGCTGTGGATGCTGGTGAGCCCTCCAGCATCATTGCAAAAAGAGCAAGGCAGAGTTCCACATAAGAGACTGACTGGTCCAACCTGATTTTCACTGTAATCCTGTTTTGTAATTTAATTTCTTTATTAACTTTGAGTTGATGTAATGTATTTGATTTTATTTTTTAAATGCCTTTTGTACATTTTAACACTTTTGTAATGGTTAAAAAAAAATGCTTATGGTCGTTCTTTGCAGAGCATGCTGTATCTGCAGAATGTATGCATTAAAAAGAAATATTTCCTAAGATCAACTTTTGTCTGTGTATTTATTTGCACTCACTTTGACTTCAACTTAAAACTTCACTTTGATGCATCTGAGCAGACAGTGACAGGCGCACATTTTACGCACGGGGATAATCATGGTGCCTTTGAAAGAAAAACGATTATTATCCACATTTAGACGTGGAAATTATGTACGCCGAAGACAATGGTTTATATGCCAAATGGGAGCTAAATCTGGACTTTCGTGTGTGTGTGTATATGCGAGGGCTGACAAACGGGGAGAAAAGGCATCTGTCAGTGTTGGAGGGGGTCCCGAAACGTCACATCCAAGGACGCTAGAAGGAGCTTGTTTAGATGTGTGCACCACAGAGAGGGAACAACCCGCAGTGCCTTCACTGATCTCCAGACCATAGACCTTCACTACTGATTACAATCTGAAAGGATACTGCAGGATTTAAAATATTTCAGCCATGAAGTGCGGACTGCTACTTATCCACTTGTTAATAGTTTTTCCTCTCATTAGTGGTACACCTTTTCAGTATAGCGTGTTTCAGGGAAACGCATATTCTGGCGCCGAAACGAAACAAAGAAACAAGTGAGTAACTGGACATCTGTTATTGAAATCATGTTTGCAAGTCAGTTAAGTATCCTTTTTTTTCCTGTGCGTAACTTAGCATTTAGTTACTCGTGCACACGCACGCAGCCTTTTGCTGTACATCAGGAGTGATTAACAAGTGATTTTATGCAGAAACTGGTGCGCCTACGTTGTGCACAAGAACGTGAGCTGCGCCGTGGTGGGAGGCACGGAGAGCTTCGTGCAGCCGGAGATTTTACCGTGTCCACCGGGGATGCCAAACTGTGCGCAACAAGTGATGTAAGTTCCCAGAAGTGCTGGACAGTAGGTAGAGGGCGGGTGTTCTTTGCTTTTGTCAGTATTATTAATATGAAGCACTATTTTCGTTACTGTCTTACAATTAGTGCTGGTCACAGATCAGTGAATACTAACAGTGCAGTTATTTGGTCGTTCTTTGGTGTTTTGTTTTTTTTAGCTCTTAAAAAAGACTAATACAGAGAGCAAAATCTCGAAATTGGGAAGCAAAAAGCATCCTATCCAGCCACCTCTGTTCATGGAAAAGCAAACATGGGCTGGCATTCCTCTGACTTCGCCTTAGTTTTGCTTTAGTGTTTATTGAGCAACAAATACACCAGTGACATGCAGTTAATCATCGGGTGGCAGGACCAACAGAGTCCGCATGAGTGGAAGTTAAACTGCTTCCTGCCAGCTGCGTGATTAATGAAATGAGCTGACTGGTGTTTATCTAGTCTTAATTGTCAACATGTTTACTTTGTATTGCTGAGAAGAAGAAATCTTATTTGGCAGAATTATTATTTCTAGTATATAAGATTTAGTGTTTAGTTATAATATGAATCATAACTAAATACTAATGTTTTATGTTCCCAGATATCAAACACACTTTAGGCCTATGTACAAGATTGGCTACAAGACTGTAACAGAGCTGGAGTGGAGGTGCTGCCCAGGGTACAAGGGCCACGACTGCATGGAGGTGAAAGACACCAAGCTAGTCCAAACAGAGCGTTTGGCTCATGTTCCTGCTGCCTCTGGACATTTTCCAGCCCCACCAGGTGAAAGACATGTTCATGACATAAAGAAGTCTTGCATGAAAATATGCAGCATAAAATGAAACGGCTTAAAAATGTTTGCTAACCCTCTCTCTGTAAATCCTTGCTGCAACTCCAGAACCGCAAACAGACAGCCAGAGAAACCATCCACAGGGAGGGGAGGAGCATTTTGGAGGTCATACAGGTCACAGGCCACTAGATGGTCAAAGAGAATCTCAAAGCTCACAACACCTGGAGGAGGAGGTGCAGCGACTATCGCAGATGGTTCTGGACATGCAGGCAAGAATGACAGACATGTCCTCCAACCTGAGACTGGACTTCCAGGAGGATGCCAGTAAAATGCTGGTTACACTGCTGACTAACCACAGACAGCCCGCCAGTGCACAGGGTGCAGAGACAGAAACCATTCAGGTGCAGGGCTTCTCTTTTGACCACAGCACGCCAGTGGATGATGTCATGAACAAGATTAGCCAGGTCACGCATGATCTTGAGTCCAAAAGCAATACCCTGGATGAGCTGCTAGGTCGTGTTAACCATCATGATGG
Organism: Paratilapia polleni; assembly: GCA_015106735.1. Lineage (NCBI taxonomy): Eukaryota > Metazoa > Chordata > Actinopteri > Cichliformes > Cichlidae > Paratilapia > Paratilapia polleni. The sequence continues at coordinate 9,594 of VUQI01019691.1, read as the reverse complement.
ACAAATTCGTCTATTAATGGATGCCCAGACCCCTCTGTCAACTGCTCCTCCTGCTTCTCCCAGAGGTGATGCAGACCTGCGGGCCTACCTGGACGATAAGATCCGTGCTCTGAGAGAGGAGTTGATGGAGGGCATGGATATCAAACTGGCAGACTTGAAGAACTCTTGTGATTATAAAATTCTGTCAGTTCAGGAACATTGTGAAGGACAGGAAGCCAACTACTTCAGTCTGACTGAGCTCATGGACTCAAAGGAAACTGACCTCCGCAACGAGATCCAAGACCTTAAAACCAAGCTGTCTGTTCCAGGAAAGGAAAACCGCCAGGTATCTGACTCTGTTCTGGCTCAGCTGGAACACTTTGAAAACCGTCTGAACTCAACAGAGAACACTTCGATGGCACAGTGCCCCTTTGTAGAGGAGAAGTTGAGAAAAGAAAGGGAAGAAGTTGTCAAAGACCTAAGGGAAACTATGGAGAACAAACTGGCCTCCATGAAGGACAGACTTACCACCCTGCTAATTGAAATGAGCTCCAAATCCCCATCTGGTGGTCAGCCAGAGAGACCTGATGCTTGGCAGAGGGATATGAACTCTCTAAAGGACTCTGTTCAAACTCTGGATGATAGACTCGATATTTTGAATCAAAAATGCTCAAAAGAGTGCACGGATAATTTAACTGTTGTTGAAAACCTTAAGCAAGACTTCCAGAGTTTCAAAGAGACTATAGATGCTATGGAGACTAATCTGAAAGTCCAGAACAATGCCATTGGAGCTATGGAGGGACATCTCCATGACTATAGCAGTAGCATTGAGAATGTACAGGATGAGTTAAGCTACCTTAAAGGCCATGTGGGCAGACTAGAGGACTCACTGTCAGATGCAATTCACCAGCAGTCTCAGACACTCAAAAGCCTTAACTCCAGCTGGGGTCAGGTTAACATGGAGACTGAGCAGGAGGCCAGGGACCTTTTGGAGCTCCACAGAGCACAGCATCAAGAGCTGAGGCAGCAGCTTGACGAGCTGGGCAGGGAAGTGAAAGCCGAGGCCGACCGCTGCAGGGAAAAAACACAAGATATAGTGGAGGAGATAGCCAATGTGGATAGTCGTATTGTTAAAGTGGAGACTTTATGCAGCAAGCTGGATCCTATCTCCAGTAGTCTCCAGAGGATCAAAGATGGGCTGAACAAGCATGTCACTGGTTTGTGGAATTGTGTGACTCAGCTGAACGGCACAGTTAGAGCTCATGCACAAGATATCGGAGGACTGAAAGGAACGTGTCAGACTCTCCAAAACCACATCTCCAATGTAGAGAGAGACCTCCAGCTGTTAACGGACACCTCTCCTAGTAATGAAGGTAAGCTGCCTGTGCTGTAATCCAAACATAAGCAGACACTTTTTATTGCCTTGAAGTATGAATGATTGTTTTGCACCCATGATGCAGCCATTTAAAGCCGCACAGTTTAACATATGAAAGAATGAACAGCACATTCTTCTTATTACAAATAAAAAGTTGTTTCCAGCAGCAATAAAACACAAGTCAGTACATTCTGCTTCAGCTTTAGTTGGTCTAGTATGAACATAAGCATTAAAGTACATTAGCAACTGGTGTAGACATCACTGACTCCTATAACTTTTTTAGTTTACCATCATCTAGTAAATATCACTGTTCATAGGTACATAGTCTTGCTTTAAACTAGTGATTCTCAAACTGTGGGACAGGCCAATGGAGGGGGTGGAGCCACTGCACATGGGACACCAGGTGAAAACAATAAAGTGAAACCAATTTGAACACATTGCAATATGCTTTCTGTTTAGGAAAATATGCAGTGGTTTCATAATGTTTTTGTTTTGACATTTAAGTAATATTCAAGTTGGATTATTTATTATTGTTAGTGATTGATAGAAAATTGTGGGAGGTGGAGGCTGAATATTTTTGGATTATGAAGTGGGGTATACCACAAAAAGACTGAGACCCACTGCTTTAAACCAAAAACATCCGGGTTCCTAAGCTTAATTTTATTTATTATCCACAGAAGTTTCAGTGGTAGAAGCCTGAGATAGCAATCAAATAGCTATAATAAATTTCAGCCTTTTAGCTCGTTCCCTAAGCTGGAACTCATTTGTTTATCACAAACTGACTGTGTATCTGAGAGGCTGGACTGTTGGAGGGTGTTTCAGTGTGCGAATGAGAGGAAGTTGGACTTTCATTTAACCATGTTCTCAGTTAACGCAGGCGGGCCTGATTGAAGACACATGGTTCATTTAATAGACCCCACTTGTGTTGAGCAATGCTCTGGCATCACAAAATATTACTCACCAGGCTTATTTGTGCATCCAAGTGCGCATTTATGTCTATGTGTGAGTTTGTCCATAAACTCTGTACCTGTGTGTATTTAAATCTTTGGGTGTAAAATGTTTGAATTACATTAAGTGTTCACTCAGATTAATATTTGGTGATACGTGTTAGACATTAACAGTGTGTTTTATCGTAACACTTGGCTTTGTTGCTCTGAACATGTTTGAGTGTATAGATTTTCGTATTTCTGCATATCTTGCATACTTCTTGTATTAGGCTGCTCATTAATGGCACCTGTGAGACTGAGGTGGACTTCACTGGCTCTAAAGTGTGAAGCACGCCCATAATGTTTACGAGCTGGGGCTCCCCCTCTGGTACCAACTAGTTTGACTTACTGGTTTACGGGGAGGTGATGCAGCATGAGGTCTAGGCCAGAATATAACGAGAGGTCAGCTGGAATAAAATAGTCCTGGTTCTTGTTCTGGGTCCAGTCCAAGTCAAACCAGAGGCTTTGCATCAAGATCCTTTTTGCTTCTGATTTATAGACAACTCTGACATGCCAGTCAGAGTTTCAGATTTTTTACCAGATATTCTGTGATGACTAAGAAATGTCCCTACACCTCATGGTTTTGTCATAATATGCCACTGGGAAGTTGGGAAGTTATTCATGATTTCCACTCTAAGAGAAATTAGAGGCCACTTTGTGCTTGGCTCTCAGTTTGTGTTTGCTCTGCGAGCTACCTTGTACTGCCCCCCCTTCCCCGCTCTTATCTGAAGTGCATGGAAAATGCTGCTTGGAGGAGTCCATCACAGAGACATCTACACACAGCTTATCAAAGACCCCTCACAGGGACTGCTCTTTCTTTCAAAGCCAAGAGCATCAGTGAGTATAGATTAGGTGCTACTAGATCATCATGTCCGTTTCCTCGCAGTTTTTACAATGCTGTTACTTTTTCTTTTTCTTTTGCTTTTTTTCCGTTACTCGTCAGTCCCATCTGCAGATTTCTCATGTTTTTAACTTCCATGGTTGAGCTAATTTTCTGTCGAAATAAACACAGAACGCTGGGGGCTGCTCTGAGGTCCCACAGGCCATCTGTCAAAACGTTTACCATGATGTCATACAAGTTAACCTTAAAAAAGAGTTGTACTGTGTCATTTCTTCACTGCATACTAACCCTGACATTCTTGGATGAGTTAATAGACGCTGTATGAAACCCTAGTCTCCATTCAACTGTGGGCTACATACTTCTCAAGGGAATCCATTACACTTTTTCTTATCTACTCAACGCTGAGTAACCACCAGGGATCAAAGTAAATTCTTGACTTTATCGTAGCAAAGTTGTGACCTGATGCACCAAAGCCTCCTTATATTTGTTGTCTGTAGAAACTTGAAGATAACAATGACTAGAAATATAAACATTACCTGCCCTTTTTGGTGAGTTTTTTTTTCCAGTCTATTCTTTATTTTTATTTCAGTTGACTTCCAGGTTAACTAAAATAAGTTTGATTCCACTGTTGCTAAATGTAGCCTCCAAAGGCAGCGAAGGAAACTGCAAGCTAGTAATCATGCACATAAACACTGCATGATTGTAATTATTTAACAAACCCAGCTTTACAAATGTATAAAGGAAGGGAATGCTTGCAGCACATTGGTTGGATGTTAAGAAAACTGAATGTAAACATAACTTTTGTTTACAAGAAATTTAACTTGAGGTTATGAGCTGTTGTTTGGTCTTTTACATCCATGTCTGCATGCATCTGTGCATCACATCCCCATCCTCCACACACACACACACACACATATATATATATATATTCTCCCCTGGTTTCTTGTGTTAACACATATCCTTCTCATGTGTTTCACAAGGAGACCTGAACTTACTTAAAACACCATTGTAGAGCTCTATTATGGAAACCTCTTGAGATTAGAAAGCATGCTTTCCTGATTGTGACAAGGCGTAGTGGTTAGTGCTTGTAGTTTAATGACCTGTTAGAGATAAGGCACACACATTCTGGTCAGCGGTCAAATAAGATAACCCTTTGGACCAAAAACATGATGGGACCTGAAGGAAAGGCCTCAAGAAAAACACAGTCGTTAGTGTTTGTCTGCTGCTCTCTGTGGCTGCTCATGTATGCTCCATTGTCCTAACAGAGGAGGTGTTACATTATTTGTGACAGAGTTGGCTTAAGAAATGTTGCAATATCTTGGTTTTTTTTTTTTGTCCTCCTGAGACGTGCTTTAAGCACTAAATTCTGATTTATTTATTGATTCCAAAATCAAAAGCGTTAAGAACCCAGTGTGTTTTTGGTGACTCATGAAGTCAATATGCACCAAATTGCAGTTATTATAATGTGGTATGCAATGTGGAAAGTGGCAGATCTTGTCACACAAGGGACTGTTGAATCCTGGAATTGGCGGGTAAACGAATAACAACAAAGGGAGGATTTCCCATGTTATGGTCGATGGTAAATCAAGCTGCATTTGTTTACAGCTCATCTCTTTCATCAGGACAAACATTCTCATATGCAGACATGTATCCTTTGTGTCCCTCTTTTATCCTTGTGACACTACGCCTTAAAACAGTTTGGAGTCGCTCAGATCAAAGACGACTCTCTGGAGAACATACCTCACTTTATATGAGGAGCGACACGACAAAGAAACGCAGACCAGTGAAACACATGCACATGTGCAAATTCACAGACATCCCCCCTGTGCTGTTTTACTGCTACAGGCTGGTCTCTCTGCACATGTTGCGTTTAACAGGCCGATTTCTCTGGCTTCTGCACTAAATGACTCTTTTGCCCGGGGTGCGGGGACAAGCTGTGTGGTGATTGAACATGTGGCCATACCTTGGTATGCTGCTGATATGTCTTTTATGTGCTGTTTCCCTTTTGGTATAGCAACAGTGGGGACTATTTAGATGTTGTAGACCAAAGAGTAACAGTGACAGTGTGCCTGAAGACAAGAGGGATGATTTGCTGATAAACTCAAGGATTCGCCTCATCTGTGGGTTTAGTGAATGCACCACAACATGTGGTTTAGAAGTGATCACTGTATGATAGCTAATTGGGTATCAGTCTGTTTACTGTTTTCTCTGTTAATGTCTGTAATAATAGCTCAGATAATCACTCACTGTTTGCCTTTTAATGAGGCTCAACGATAGCCCTGCTATAACCATAAAAACAACTGCAGGTTTCTTGCAAGTGGAAAAAGTAAATGTACAACGTTTAACATTTCTATTGACTGTAAGGCATTAGTGGTGCAAACAGGTCATCAAACACACTTTAGTGTTGCTTCATGTGAAACCCAGATGGTGAAAACATAACCAGGAGCATCTTACTGTGTAAACTCAAAATGCTTTATAAAGTTTTATATTATAGTTCATGGTAGAGTAGTACTGAGGGCATGTTTGGGTGATATGGAATGGACTGGCGGTTATATTTATTTATATTTGGGTACATTTAACCATACATTGATACAGTGATTTTATTCTATACACTATAAGCCAATTTAGAATCACCAGTTAGCCTAACATGCACGTCTTTGGACTGTGGGAGGAAGCTGGAGTGCCCAGAGGAAACCCAAGCAGGCACAGGGAGAACCTGTAAATTCCAACTAGGGTTCGAACCCCCAGCTGGAGATGTACATGTTAGTCAATGTAAATAAATATTACAAACCTGAATCTTGTGATTCTTGCTTCATGAATATGACTTTCTTATCCATCAACCAAACTTGTAATCGCTACATTCAGCCACTGGGGACTGTCTATAAAGGATGGACGCAGCCACCCACATGTCACCGATTGGTTTGTGAGCTCACGTTTGAATTCTACCTTTTAACATTTTGTGAAGTATAGTATTTATCAAATAATTCTATTAACAATAACAGCCACTGCTGGCACATTCACTAAACTATAATGCTTTGGTCCATTCGACCTTCGTAAGGTATATAGGTGGGTTAGATGGTGTGCAGGACTTCTATTTAATTTTTTTTTGGAACTTTTTTTAAATTTCCAATTAAGTACTCAAATAATTATATTAAAATTCTTCCAAAAGGCACTAATATCAGAAATACGGTTGAGAGGTTCAGTTCAGTAACTCAGATTTGTTGGTGTGATGGCTAGCAGACAGCTAACAGCACCAGCCTGTCACTCAAAGTAACAACACCAGTAATCATGCACAACTTCAAGCCTTCTAATTAATCACCTGAGTTATATTAAAATACACCCTGCATGCAGGCAGCAGTAACTGAAATAGCCACTCCTTAAAACCATGCCATGGTATGCAGAAGAGCATCTATGAACACACAACATGTTGAACCTTGAAGCAGATGGGCTACAGCAACAGATCATCACACCAGGTGCCACTCCACTGTGCCACTGTCAGCTAAAAACAGGAAACCGAGGCTACAATTTACACAGGCTCACCAAAATTGGACAACAGAAGATTGGAAAATCGAGTCTCATTTTCTACTGCAACATTTGGATGGTTGGGTCAGAATTTGGTGTAAACAAGATGAAAGCATGGATCCATCCTGCCTTATATCAATAGTTCAGGATGGTGGTGGTGTAATGGTGTGGGGGATATTTTCTTGGCACACTTTGGGCTCCTTAGTACCAACTGAGCATCGTTTAAACACCACACTCCAGCTGAGTATTGTTACTGACCATGTCCATCTCTTTATGACCACAGTGTACCCATCTTCTGATGGTGTGTTATCCTGCTGGAAGCAGCCATGTCACAAAGCTCAGATCATCTCAAACTGGTTTCTTGAACATGACAATGAGTTCACTTTACTCACATGCCCCCCACAGTCACCAGATCTCAATCCAATAGAGCACCTTTGGGATGTGGTGGAACGGGAGATTCACATCATGGATGTGCAGCCGACAAATCTGCAGCAACTGTGTGATGCTGTCATGTCAATATGGACCAAAATCTGTGAGGAATGTTTCCAGCACCTTGTTGAATCTGTGCCATGAAGAATTAAGGCAGTTCTGAAGGCAAAAGGGGGTCCAACCTGGTACTAGCAAGGTGTACCTAATAAGGTGTCCAGTGAGTTTATATGTACCAAGCACATGGACTGAACCAAAATAAAATAAATGACATTAAAGGTGATATTGTGAGTCTTTCCCTTGAGTAAGAAGTATGATAGGACATTGGAACTGGCACAAGTCAAGTGTCCCTACTGAATTATATAATATGTTACAAATGTCTGAAATGACAAAGATTTATTTGCAGAAAAATACTAGAAATACTACTGCATTAAAAGAGATAAATGTAGTTGACTATAAGGTATTTTTTGTATAAGACTACATCTTTGTCAGCAGTAAAGTTCCCCAATGAGAAAAGGAGCATAAAAAAGAAATACACTATTTATGACTGTGAGTTATAAGCATGAAGTTTAAGAGTCAAATGTATAACCAGCTGGTTTGTTAACACATCTGCCCTCCAGACATCTGTTTCTCTCTGACCTTTAGCCTTTCCCCATCACTCACTCCATATCTGTTCTGTTCAGGTGTTCCAGTTAGAGCAAATGACACAAGACACCCCCAGGGCTCAAGTAAGAACCTCACAGTACTGGTTGGCCCCATGAACGCCTCGCTCTCAGAGCTGCCTGTGATGGAAACCGGAGAGGCAGGACCACCTGGCACGATGACCTCATCCAAGTTGCCCAAAGGAGCTGATGGCATCATGATGCCTGTTCAGGGTTTTGCTGGAGCTCCAGGTGAGACATGGCCACCTTGTCCATGCAGTACCCAGCATTATTTCATGCGGCTTATGTTTTTATTTTATTTCATAGCATCACCACAAAAACCCACTGGCACCCTCAAGACCGGAATCCCTCTGATCTCAGGTACATGATCCTTTTCAAATGTCGCGCATTACGGCTGAGCTCATCAAGAGTGAATGAAACTTTTTTTAATTGATCAACAGATATGCACATGCCCCAGAAACCACCTCCACTGAAACCTGTCTTGGCTTCAGGTCAGACTTCATTTATTATTCAGATTCCTTCCTCTGCTACCATAATGTTTGCCAGAGTGTGATTTTTCTCTTCCATATTCAGGTGAGAAAGTGTCGTTCTCAGCTGGTCTGACTCTTCCACCAGTTCAAGGAGGTCTCAGTATCATTAGATTCAACAAGGTGCTGGTGAACGATGGAGGACACTATGACCCTCACACAGGTATCTGTTACTACAGTCTCACCCCACATTCTCTCCAGTTTGTAAATGAGATTAAGTTTTTAATCCTCCTTAAAACAGACCAAAATAGCTGTTTTTTAATTGATCATTTATTTAAGCTGCAACTTAGAAATCTTAGAAAAAAACTTGTGTAATAAGAGCACCTTAATGTGTTCTCAGGTATCTTTACAGCTCCTGTGGACGGCCGCTACCTCGTGACTGCTGTGCTGACAGCCGAGCGAGGAGAGAAGGTCGAGGCGGTCCTATCTGTGTCCAATCGCAGCATCCAGAAGCTGGACTCTGCTGGTTTCTTGTCTCAGTTCACAGCCCCGCTTTCACATGAACACTGTAACTGCAGCAGTTCAACCTCAGTGAGCCTGATTCTGTCACTGATGCGAGGAGACCGAGCAGGACTCATCTTAACAGCCGGAAAGCTCGCCATCTCAGCCTCTTCTGAGATCCTGTCATCTTTCAGCGCTGTGCTCCTTTATTCCAGCCCATCAAAACGGTAGTTCTTCCTCTTTCAGAGACAACTGACACCTTATAGTAGCCACAAGTGGAGTATGGTGCATCAGTAATGGTGTCTAAGGTACACTAAGGCTCATAGTGATGTTATATCTGTAATATATCTCCAAATAATAACTCAGATTATTTCACTTCATGAGTACTAATATATATACTTACAAAAAGTAAGTGTGTGTCTGGTCGATTATTTTTTGTTTATTGTACATTTGTGGGTTGAGCAGCAGAGTTGAGTATGTGGGTCGCGCCCATGAAGAACTTGCCAAATCTTCTCTGCCAATGCCAAACAGCTTACCTCCAAAACTGGGAGTGGAGAGGATGGAATGGCCTGCCTGCAGTCCTGACCGCAACCCCATTGAACACTTGTGAGATCAGCTTGGGCGTGCTGTTCGTGCCAGAGTGACCAACACAACCACATTGGCTGACTTGTAGACAAATGCCGCTTGAAGAATGGGATACCATCCCACAGCAGTGTGTGACCAAGCTGGTGACCAGCATGAGGAGGAGGTGCCAGGCTGTTGTGGCTGTGTATGGTTCTTCCACATGCTACTGAGGCCCCTGTTTGTTAAATGAATAAATTGTTGAATTGCCAAT
>VUQI01019689.1:0-20821 GCA_015106735.1 Paratilapia polleni | reverse complement strand
CAATAGGCTTAGGCTGCTGGGGGCTTCCCATGATGCACTGAGCACCTCTTCCTCACTTTCTTTCACTCTCCATGTGTTTATACACCATTTGCATTTAATCATTAGGTATTATTAACCTTGTCTCTCTCCCATAGGTGTGCCTTTTTTGTCCTGTCTCCCTCTGCTCTCTTCTGTTTCTCCTCACCCCCAACCGGTCGCGGCAGATGGCTGCCCCTCCCTGAGCCTGGTTCTGCCGGAGGTTTCTTCCTGTTACAAGGGAGTTTTTCCTTCCCACTGTTGCCAAGTGCTTGCTCATAGGGGGTCGTCTGACTGTTGGGGTTTTCTGTCTAATATCGTAGGGTCTTTACCCTAATATATAAAGCGCCTTGAGGCGACTGTTGTTGTGATTTGGCGCTATATAAATAAAATTGAATTGAATTGAATTGAATTGGTGGCTTTTTCTTGACAGTCTGCTTTAAATAGAGACTTCACTGCAGTTCTCAGTCATATAACTATTTGATTGTGCATTTATTCATTTATTCTGTCATTTATTCAGTTATTCTGTCAAGATTATGATTGTGTTCATTTTGGACTCGGAAGATTAAATATGTTCTTATGTTGCAGATTCTGAATTGATAATACAAAACGTGATATACAATGTATATGCATATGTAAAGTATATGCATAATTAAAACATCTGTGTAATCTCACTCAATCAGTTGTGGAAATATGTAGCATGTGACAAATGGGGGGAACTGAGTAGTTTTTCTTCTTCACAAATAAAAACAGCTCTAGGGTGATTATTTTAAAATTTACTAATTCAGTTCACTTGGATCATATATGACTTAATCTGTATTGCTGCACATTACTTTACACAGAGAGTTTACTTTATTTCTTTAAGCAAACAAATGATGTATCTGCAAAGCTCTGTCTTGAAAAGCTGGGCACAGGAATGCCTATATCAATATAAATGTGTGTGTCTCTGCAATCGTTCTAAAAGCCATTTTGTACGTTTTGGGTTTCAGAAACTAGGCAACAAAGTCTAAAATTTGTGGCACTAGAAAAATTTGTTAATAATGCCAAACATTAAGATTATAGCCACCCTTTTCCTATCCCAGTTAATGAGAAGCAGACATTCAGCACATGGGAGCCATTTTAAATACACCACTCAGTCCAATAAACACATACATTGGTAATTTTATGGCTTTATACAGGTGTTCTTGATATAGCATTTGCTTACTAGAAAGGATCTAGGCATGTTATTGTATCCTAAATCATAACTAAAAATGCAGAGGCAGTAATGACTTGGGCAATAAGATCCTTAGATCTTACAGTGAATGACATCCTCTGCATGTTTAGGGATAGAATATTTCTTCCCGCTGCTTTTAAAATTGCTTACATGTGATATCTTTCTGTGTAAACAATATTTTTAGCCCCTAACACTCCACGTCGCCATGCAATGTTTTCCAGCTGGCTTGAAAGGATTAGATAATACAAAATACAAAAATAACATGTAAGATACCAAGCATAACAGAGACAATAAGCAAAAGAGATTCATTCTAACAGAGTGTCTACATTTTAAAAATTGGATTATTAACTATTTAGAGTATTTACTCTTTATTTTGATTCAACATATTAATTTTTATCCATATTTTTATATTTTGGATAAAAAGAAAAACTGTGTGGAACTGAGGTCTTTAGGAATAACAATACGGGATAACAGACAAATGTCGCCACCCAGTGGTAAAACTTTGCTATTACATCGTGGGCTGCAACTCTCTGTGGCTCGTAAACCAAGCTTTTGCATAAAGTGAATCCGCCTATTGGTCGGTCTTTGCTTCTAGCTCAGTTTTGATTGGTTACTTGAAAACCCCAACAACCAGCACGCTTTTGTGATTTGATTAGCTTTCAGCTAGCTCTGTGATCATTTGACTCTGACAATCAACAGGTTAGTGTTTGAGTTCGTATGCTGTAGTTAGGATTAATTACACACACATGCTCGCGTTAACTACGGTGTAATATCCTCAGATACCTTATTCGTATTCATCACTCGAATTATCCTTTTATCCACCTCAGGTTTGATTTCCAGCGTTTGCTAATTAGCACTTAGTTAGCCGGGTTAAGGTTGGACCATAGACAGTCTGGGTTGTACGCGTGCACAGGTGTTTTTATATTTAGCTGAAGACGGTCTTGTTGCTGTTTCCGAGCTGTAGCGACAAATGCCTGCTGCGCTCAGCTCTACCAGACATTCATTTTAAATGTGGCGGTTTGCATCAGTGCTGAAGTGACGACGTGGGAGGTGCAGCAAGGAGCCAGTTGAAGCTATGTATTTATTTTTACAGTGACTTAAACGTTTTTCTTTAATTTGAAGTGATACTAAATGTAGTACTGCGCATTACACAAATGCACTAGAAGAAAATAGGTTTGGAAAAATTTGAACGTTAGCAAGTTGGAAAACCTCTGCTGCGTATCAATTGTACGGTCAGTTACCATGGCAACAACTCTTAAGCTATAACGCTAACTAAATTCATGATAAAAAAAAAAATAACCTCAGCTAAAGCTGTTTAGGTCAGGTTCCTTGCATTACATAAAAATCTGCTTTCTCATGAACTCTTGTCGTTAAAGGACTCCCTGGTGTAAGGTATGGTTTAGAAAATACCCTTAGCAAAAGGCTAAGTTCTGCCGTCACCCAGCGCCTTGAAGTACAGGGTGATGCGTATTGCCTTCCGCTGCAGATAACTATGTCGCAAATGCGTGAAAGCCCCCTAATGTTTATGTAAAGGTGGTACGTAGTTGCGTTATACTTTATATTAAGCGACACCGTAGTGCTCTCGGCGTGGTTTCAAAGGCTTCTAATCCGCTTTGAACGTCTTATTTTAGGGATGGGAGAGTCGGCTGTGGTAAACCTCCAGCAGCAGATGAGTGGCAGGTAGTGGCGGTGCTAAAGCAATGTTTTGGTGCCATATACAATGAAGAAGATATTCAGCTTTACTAAGAAAAAGAAACACCCGTCCGGCACCCCTGACAATGCAAGCGTGCTTTCTGTTGGCTATGAACTGAAAGACAAGGACCTCGGGAAGGTTCACAAGGCTGCCTTAGCGGGTGATTTGGCAAAGCTGAAGCAGTTTGCGAAGAAGAATGATATCAATCAACTTGACAAGGAGAACAGGTAAGTGAGATTAAAGCACTAGTCGCATCCACATAAAGGTTTGCTGGAATACTTGTTTTGCAGTCAGTGTGATATGTCTCTTGCTTTTACACTGCACTCATTGCTTTGCCAGACTGGTGTGCAGTACAAAACACTTTTGTATTCCCTGGGATGTGTTTAATGGTGCCACTCACGTTAAGTGTTAACTGAAACCTGCCAGCTGTATAATGTACATGACACTGCATTTTCTTTCTTTTCTACTTATGTTTCAAGGTAGGATCTAGTTACGATCTACATCTATTCTTGTATGTGTCAGAAGTGAGTGCGTTAAGCAAGCTCTGCAGTGAAATAACTTTTAAAACAGTAGTTGTCTGGCTGGAGGAATCAGCCAGACAAGGTTTTAAAATATCTATGAAAACCTTTGTAAGGGTCTGTGGAAGGGATTTAGTTTGAACAACAGTGCTTGCATATGTAATGCTTTCTCCTTTACTGTTGCAGAACCGCACTGCATATCGCCTGTGCTAGTGGCCATGTTGAGGTGGTGCAGTTCCTTGTGGAGAGCAAAGCCAAGCTTAACCTATGTGACAATCAAAATAGATCCGCCTTAATGAAGGTAATCCTGGATGATGGTACCTTAAGACAGTGATTTTTAATAAACTATAAAAAAAAAAAAAAATCATAATTGACTGTTTCTTCGTGCCTTGTTTCAGCCCATTAATGTGAATTCTCTGTGACAGGCGGTGCAGGGCCAGCATGACAACTGTGTGAGCATACTGCTGGAAAATCATGTTGACCCTAACCTGGTGGACATCAATGGCAATACAGCACTACATTTAGCAGCAAATATCCCATCTGTCCCCACCGCTGTCCTGTTGCTGCAGCATGGGGCTGAAATCAATGCCCAAAACAAGGTGATTTTATCTTTCTGTCAACCACATTACATTACAGGATACTCTCGGGTTTATAAAAATCTATATAGACTTAGTATCATGTTACCAGATGTATTTGGATTATGGGTAGATTGCGTTAGGATGCCAGAGGTTGACTTACTCGTTTATTATGATATCATTAGGGGAGAACTTCCTGTGGTCTGCTGCACAAATGGAACTGCCAGTTATAACAGGCCGATTTTTTCCTTCATGCTCCTATAGGGGTATTTCTTCTGTAATGTATTAATAGTAATAGTTGCACACCTACCCTTTCCTTCTGTGTAAAATCTAAATGTTTGCCCTGAGAAATTTGTAATATGCCTGTTACGTGTATGTCATATTTTGAAAAAAATATATCAAAATTATTCTGCCACCTATTAGTTCAATGAGCTGTGGGTATTCTGATAAGCACCGTCCATTGAACAAGAGTTTTGACTATAATCTACATTTTAGGAGGGTTTCACAGCTTTGACTGTAGCTGTGCGAGAGAACCATATCGAGATGGCTCAGTTTCTCCTCAAGGAGACTGCTGATGTGAATTCTGTTGACCAAGAGCAAAGGTTAAGCAATGACACTTTTGTGATGCACCTTCAGTTATGTTAATGCTGCTTAATCATTGTTGGGCACAGCTGGACATGTTGCTGTTGTTGATTTTTACCTGCAGGTCCCCATTAATGATAGCTGCAGGCAATGGAGAAATCAGTATGGTGAAGCTGCTCCTGCAGTTTGATGCAGATATCACACTAAAGGATACCAAAGGATGGTCAGCTGATGACTATGCAGTGATGAATGGGCATCATCCGTAAGCTGCACTTTCTTTGCCTTTATGCTCCTATAGGAGTATTTCTTCTGTAAGTTGTGCATTTATGTGGGAGTTGAGCACAGAACTGAAATAAACTAAATAACCAAAGCCCACAAACAGGTTGTAATCATTTGTTTCTGAGGTTATTTTATTCACAACAATATTTTTTATGTTTCTTCTTCGCTCTTAGTTTGCTAAACATTCTCACTGCACATTTCACTCCTGACCTGACTGAAGCTTGTTAAAGGTTCTGGCATTATGACATTTTAAGTCTCTTATACGTTTTGCAGTTGTTCCCTCCTGATCATTGAGCATGATACCCAGAGGACGGATAGGGCCTCCCTATCACATCAAGGTCTGAGCAACAAGAAGAAAAAAATGTTGGGTAGTCCTTCCCAAGACGTTGAAGCAGGCTTCTCTTTGGGAGGACCAGCCACTGACAGAGATGGTAGGGAGTTTATTTTATCACATTATAGTGACTGAAAATCATTATTATTGTGTCTATTAATTATTGACTTTGATCATTTTATTTATTCCTCATGCATAACCTCTTGACTGGATCTAGAGCATGGAGCAAATGAAGCAGGGGGAGGTATTGCTTTGCTTAGATGGACTATGTTAGCAAAATCTGACTTTTTTTTTTTACCCTTTAAAATTGATAACAGTCACAGGGATGGATATTCAATGTAGTCACTTCTTTTTCTTTTAAGAAATGCAATTTCCCCACTGCTTACAAAACAAACTTGCAGGGATAATTTGATGCAGAGCTGGGAGAAAGCAAATCAGAGGGCTAATTCATTTACTGAGCATGTTGAATAATAATGATAATACACGTACTGACACCACAGTGTAGTGAATAAATACAAAATTCCTGCATTTTGCCTTTTTAAGGGTATTTTTGCTCTTTACTTACACAGATATTAGGGACTTTAAGTTAGGACTGCTGAGCAGATGGCTACAGCTTCACAGAAACATTCCTACGGGTTGCCGTAGTAGTGGAAAATGAATCTCACAAAGCATTATTGTAACATTTACAATGGCTGCTTTACTAATTGTGGAAATGGACATGACTCTGAACATGTCTGAACATTTGATATATATTATATTCTAGATTTTAGATTCTAGATTTTTTATATATATATATATATATATATATATATATATTTAGAGGACTAATTAGCTAATATCAGCTCATCTGAGTACTTTTTCTACCATTGAATAGCTTATTGAATAGCAACCAGTAAGTGTTTTTTAATTATTATTTCTTTCCAATAGTCCAAAGCGGTCTGTTGCTACTGCACCTTATAGCACGCGAGATAGCAGTTTGACTGTGATGGAGAATGAACATATGTTGTCCTGCGTTCATTTGTGCATTTCTTCAGTATTTTTGGTAATATGGCTAAGAAGGAGGATATCATCTCTCCTTAGATTGCCTACTGCAACATAAACCTGTCTTGCTACTAACTGAGGTCACTTATCATCTTAAGTGTTGCTGCTAAAAATATAACATCTCTATGAACAAACTGTCAAATTTAGCTATCTTAAGAAAAAAACCCAAAATGAGCATGTCAAATATGATAATAAACTATAATTAACAAGTAACTTTTTAACACAGTGCTGGGTATGGCAAGCCATTTATTCTCACAGCTGGACAAAAAAGGCAGAAAGCGACAAGACAGATGCACACTGCTAAAAGTACCTAATATGATGTACCAAGTACTGCAGAGTCGCTGTGTTGCGTAGTATTACTTTTGTTATCATAGGCAATGTATTGTGATAATATCATATTGTGAGAAGCTCTGATTCCCCCCCTTACTCCTTAGATTGTAGTGTTTTGTACACCATTCTTTGTCTCCTTGTTAACATTTAGATGTTCTTAAGATCTCGCCATTTGAAAGTTGTCCTATTAAAATATTATTTTGCTGATTTGATTCAGATGACACTGAGCTGGAAATATATTCTCCTGCTTTCTTGCAGATTTTGAAGACAATTCTCAGTCTGAGTCACTAAGTCGGTGAGATAAATTCTTATTGCAGTCTACAGTTTATACTTATCACTGACTTCCTGGGTGTGACCATTCTTCTTCTTCTTCCTGCTCTTCTTCCTCAGTGTTTCAAAAAGGGCTGCAGATGATTGGCCTACATCAGATGATGATGAAGAATCTGTTTTAATCGAAAAGGTTGGTACTACTCATTTTTCTTGTTGTATTACATGTGTTTTTTGTTGTTATAATTTTGAACTGACTTTCATTTGATTCTCTGACTTTCAGAAACCACTGAAAGTAAACCTAAGCAAAATGATTGCATCTAAAAAGGGAGAAGGTACTAAGAATTTTTTAGCCTTTTTCATTCATTAGTGTCTCTCCATAGCTTGGGTAGTAATCTTCTATCCCTGCTTGCCCTGTAGCTTCAGCACTACCTGACACATCATTCAGTGGCTCAGAATCTGAGCCAGAGAGTGAAAATAGAGTCCAGAGAATCCCGTCCCTCCCAAAGGCTTTGTCATCCAGCAAAAGTCTGCACCATCCAGTAGATCCCTCTCCCATTTCCTTCCTTACCAATGCATCCCAGATGACTTCCACCCCTCTTCCACACTACAGAAAGGTAAAATATTTGTGTTAGAGCTTTGTTAGTTGCATTTGTCTGACAGCTTTTTTCTCTTTTTCCCTAATTTCTTAAAACAAGTCAGCATTGCGGCTGAGCAGGGGAAAAGAAAACACTCCGAACAACCTTTGGGTAGTAAACCAAGATCTGACTCTCAGGACGGAAACTCAGATGGAGATGACTCTGAAGAGGAAGATGGAGAAGAAGAGGAAGAAGAAGAAGAAGAGGAGGATGAAGAGGAAGAAGAAGAAGAAGAAGAAGAGGAGGATGACGAGGAGTCTAATGAAGAGGAAGATGATGATGAAGACGATGAAGAAAGTGATGAAGAGGAAGAAGAGGAGAACGGATGTGGAGAGGAGAAGGAAGATGGCAACTCTGTGCCTGCTGTCAACTGCAGCACTGCTGAATTTAAAGATACTCAAACCATAGACGGTACTGACATCTCTTACAACAGTGGAACTTTTCTTGGAGTTGTACATGAGAATGCAGATACCTCAGAGAAAGATACCAAAACAGAGGCTTTAAACACTGACCTCACCTGCCCTGCTGGGACATCGAGCTATGCTATTCCAGCAACATTAGACATAGTGGAGGATTGTGTAGTGTCAGCCATAAGGGTAGAGTCAAAATTTTCCGATGAAGACGACAGCCTTGGAAAGGAATATTTAAGGTCATCAGAAAATGTAATTTCAAGCCAGGATTCAACAGGAGGCCCTATGCTATCCAGACATTGTGCAGAGACTCATTCACCAGGCAAGGTCATGAAGGAAGTGTTTGAGAAAGAAACAGAAAAGGATGACGAAGACTCGTGGAGCAATAAACAAAATAGTGGTGATATGGAGTGGAATGACAGTGATAATGAGGAGGATAAACAAACAGGAGGATTTGGTCACAAACATTTGCTCGCTAATCAAACAAATGCATTACCTGAGGTTGGTACAGAAAATGCAGATAGTCCATCTGATGCTGGATTGACCAAAAAGGTTTCCAGAGGAGAGGAACGCAGGTCCTCATGGGGTTCCTCAGTAGAAGACAGTGACATTGACATACCTGAGGTAAGCAATGAGATTCTTGATCAGAAAAGCAATGTTCAAGCACCAGATTTGCTGCCAGAAGCAACATCATTGCATTTAAAAAACACATTGCCTCAGCCAAATGAAGAACATCCAGATAGCCCATGGGATTCTTCATCGCCAGTGGCACTATCTCCAAAATGTGTTTCACCTAAGCAAGTTATACACAAACACACATCATTTTTAGGACTAGGTTCAGCAAGCTCTTCTCAGTCCAAAAACCGAGCAACTGTAGATGAATCGGAGTGGGATTCCTCTGAAAATAAAGACCAAAATGATATTGGCCCTGTCATTAAATGTGAAGAAGTGTCACCAGTTTCCAAAGCAAACCAGACTGGAGAGAAGCAGGGAAGCTCTCAGGAAGAAGAGGAGAAAGGAAGTATTGATAAAGAGTCAGATGACCCCTCCCCAGTAGTCTCATCAGTACCTGAGGATGAAAACACTACTAAGAACCAAATTTTGGATAGTGATGAAGTCAAATCAATTGGTCAGTTTTCACAGATAGAAGAAAAATTAGACTCAGAGAATGAAAAAGATGAAAGTTGTTGGGATGATGAAGATGAATGTGATGAGTCAGAGAAGCAAGAGAAAATGATGATGAAGGATGATGAAGTTTTACACAGTGGTGATATCCTGAAGATACATAACCCTACCAAGCTGCTGTCACCGAAGTCAAAACTCACAAATACAATACACAAGATAGTAGCAGAAGAAGCTAAAAAAGATAATGAGACTGATGAAAACAATGAAGTGGTTCCTCAGTCAGTTATTGGTGAAAATGATATGCCTGCAGAGAATATTCAGCTGGAAGAAGAAAAGCTGGTGGTTGTTAAGAAATACAGTCTCTGCAAAGACGACGAGACAAGCGAGGACTCTGACAGCAAGATCCAGAAGCTGCAGTATGATTTTGCCAGTGCCACAGTTAAAATGTCTGAAATGGGAGATGATTCTGATAACACTTTTGGTGGACGCTTCTGTGAAGATAATAAAGCAGATGATGAACATGAGGCTAGATTAACTGCATATGTTCCACTTGAAAACCAGACAGGGGTATTGTCAGAGGACCTTAATGAAAAACCAATAAAGGAAAAGATGTTTTCGAGCCCACCCACCAAAGATCATGCCACTGCTGGTCAGCGCAGTGATTCAGATGTGAACACATTGTCGGATGAAGCGTTGCCTCAGACTGACATTGATGATGTTGATGTAGACTCACCTGATGAGGCAGAGAACACAGGCATAAGATGCTCTGGCATTCAGGTAAAACAGGAGCATTTGTAGTTGTTGTGTAAGAGTTTGTTTTGTTTGGCTACTAATAGGATCTTTACCACAGTTATATTCTCATGTCCTTGTTCCTTGCTTAGTGCTTGTATGTTCATTAGAGGTCCCCTGTGAACACATCCTCACAGTAAAATAGGTTTTAAAATACTTGATTATGAATATTTCCTTTTTTTCCTTAAAGAAAGAAGATTCCACTGAGGATGAGGATGAGGATGATGACGACAAAGAAGAGGAGCAAGACGAGGAGGAAGAAGGAGACGTATCAGATGAGAATGACCAGCTCGAAGAGAGTGGAGAGTCCCTTGATGCCACGTTACCTGTTCCCGAGTCTGAAATTTCTAAAGAGAAGAAAAGGGGTAAGGAGCAGTCACTCTTTATGGATGCAGCAACTGCATGTGCATGATGGAAATGTCGGTCCACAGGAATTTACAGTCCTAAAAGCTCTATGCAAAAGTGCTCATCCCAGTAACAGTTGCAGTTTATAACTTGGAAAAGGTTACTGATAAATTGGATCGGCCGGAGGTTAGCTGTTCTGTGATTTTTTTATTTTTTTTTAAATAATTTTCTTTTAGTAGTAGGCAATGTGAGTGCAGCTGTACTGTACCTGGAACTCTACTGTAGCAATAAAAGACCATTCATCCAAAAGATGAAAGACCTTGTAGAAGCAAGTCTGTAGTATAATTAGTCAAATCTGATAAAAACCTCTTAAAACTTTGTTGACTTCACCCCATACATGTACTTATTCCACCATCTTTGTTGTTGCTCTTTGAAACTTTCTTTGTATCAAGCAATAAAGATCCTTGAAGGTGCTTTCCCAGTGCTTCTCTTTTCACTGAAACATCCCATACTAAATTAAAAAAGACCTTCACTTGTTCTTGTTCTAAGGCAGCTGATAACCACAATGAGGAGGACCTGATATTAGAAAGTGTACTTATTGAAAAATGACCCTTTTAAAAATTCCTAGGCATATGGATTGAAAAAAGTAGGCAATGCGCATATTGATAATCTATTTAAAAGTCTTAAATAAAAACTGGGCTTTTTAATTTTTTAAAAATGCTTTACATTTGAGTGTAAATTGGTGCAATTGAATGTTGCAGTCCATTAATGTAGCGCTATCCACCAGCTGTAACTCAAACTGAATTGGAGAGCTTACAAAGGTGCCGCTCTTGCCACTTGTGTGCAGACATAGTGGGTAAGAGACAGACACGCCAGGGAGTTTGTTTGCCACTTTGAGCACAAGGAGGATGTAACATAGGCTATACCAGCAGGAGAGCACTAATCACTGTTAACCTACTTCACAATCAGGGATAATGATTTGACCTGCTGTAATTACCGGACATTAGTAGACGGATGTAAGCTGAACAGCTAAAACTCATAACCTTTAGCTGATTCTTTGTTCCTTTTTTGACACTATATTGTTATCTTTCTCAAGCTGTTGTACATGTGATTAACAGGAACAGTAGGCTAAGATGCAGCAGCTAACTTGTTAACTTGGTTGTAGTTTCTGCTGGGCTTGTAACATACTGGTGGAGACCCTGGATGTCACTGGTATAACATTTATGCCTCTCTTTATTATTATTTCTCTTAGGTTGCTTTTATGTATAGCATGTGTTCTGTCATACCTAGTTGTTTTTATGTGACCCTGCTTTTGCTACTAGGACTCCCCAGAAGGGGGAATCTTGTATTTCAATGGGACCTTCCCGGCTGAGTAAAGGACACTCCGCTACACACACAGTTTTAAAGAAAATATCTGCCATAATTTCTTGAGTTATTCCTTTAGTAATGCTCCACCTCTCCACAAAGTTCAATAAAAAATCAGCATAATTTTGCTGACAAACAAAAAAAAAAACAATACTGAAACTATGGCTTCAGTTGCTAGACCCAGAAAATGAAATGAATTGTTCCTAAAAGCTTTTTTGTTTTTTGTTTTTCTGCTGCCAACCAAGACCTTTTCCCCCACTATGTGCTGCTTTTGAAAGACATCACTGTAATCACTCTAAATCTTTTGAATAGATTTCCTGTCTGAGCTGGGTCTAGAGAAAGGTGAGGATGACCAGGATTCATGGAGCTCGGAGGTACAGTAAAGACATATTTTGGAATGCCATGTAGGATCAGAAGTCTGCCAAACAGACTCTCACAGACTGACTTCGATTTTTCAGTCCCACTCTGAATACTCCAATATACAACATGAGGAGAAACAAGGATTAAATACCCAGAATCAAGGAGAGGAAGAAGAGATTAAAGAGAGTAAGTCTGTATAAGTATTATAAACTTCTTTATTTGTTTTGTTTTTTTCCCTATATCATTCCAGGCACCATTTCATGCTGCAGAAACAAAGTGACTTTATTTGACCGTAATAATAGAAAACTTTGTGTTGTAATTTTTTCTGTCAGTTATGGTTCGAGCTTCGATATGATGTGGAATGTGCACTGCAATATAACGTGTCAGTCAAAACAGCCTGTCCAACATTTATTTTTTTTTACATTTCTTTTATAGACTTGTTATATGTTCCCTCATTTGTAAGAGGGAAAAGAGAAAATAGGATGGCAGTGCTAGACCCTCGGTGGAGTGTAGGCAGGCCAAGAGTCAGCCAGGGAGAGGGTATGAATGTCTTGATTTATAGGTCAGAGGAACAGCATGTTAACCATACCAGAGGCCTGACCTTCACCTCATAATAAAAATAAGAGAATGCATACAGCATACAGTACTCCATCCTGCCTGCTGCCCATAAATGCCATTTTGCCAGATTAAATAGCCTCAGGTGGTACTAAGCTTGCTTGTTTTTTCATAGGTTTTAGCTGAAATGTTATTAATCTTGGCTGATGTTGAATTTGTTTTCCAGTGAAACTGTACTGGGAACTGAAATGCTTGTCTGATGCCTAAGCATGTGTGTTCATGCTAATTAACTATGAGCTCATTTGCATGGGAATGCTTTTTACAGTGTCCTGGCTAACTCATCCAGCTTCATCAGCGTTGTTCTGTTTTTCATAAAAGAAGTTGTGCTGTAGCAAACGTAACTAACTTGTCTTGCCTCTTACAGTTGGAAACAGCAGTAATGATGATCATGGAGGTGAAGTCACTGATAAAAACAATACAGTACAGAAGGAGGTAGGTTCAGACACTCTTGTTATAAAAAATAAAATAAACTATAATTCAGGAGAATCAAATAGTATTTTTTTCCTTTGTACTAGACTGAGAGGGCAAAATGGGAACCACTTAGTGTTTTAAGCAAACTTGAAGGGGATGTCAGCCGAAAGACAGGTGAATTTATTAAAACAATTTTTTTTTTTTTTTTTGTGATAATCTGTTTGAATCTAGCATCATGCTTTGTTTCACTTTTTCTAGACTTAATGGAAGAACTTGGTCTGGGTGATGTTGATGATCTGGAAGGTAAGATGTAACAAGGATTTATATTATATAAAATGATGTGGAAATTATGTGTCAGTGGAAACCAGAATCATGAACCTTGAGAGGTGGATTCAAGCTCACACCAAAAATCAAAGTTAAGATTGTTTAAGTGTTCCTTTAATGTTTTTTGAGCAGTATCGTTACTATTCACATGGTGCCTCACTCTGCCACTTAACACAGTGCAAATGCGCCCATTACACATCCACCTGTATTATATTTAAATATCAGCTCCCGGTATTTATGTTGAGTAAGTAATTTGAAATCGAAGTTTAAACTAGCGTTACTTGTGTGAATACGGTCACTTTGGAAGCCCCTAGCAGCCGGTGGGACAAGGAGGCGTACAAGTGATAGCTGGAATCAAGTTACAGTAACATACTTTCAGAACTTACCATGCAGTCCTAAGATTTTGCTCACTTTTCTCCAGCCCCTCTCCTTTTTCTCCTGTCTCTATCTAAAAACGAAGTTGAACCATACAACTGCAGCTGTCCTCAGATGGCGTCAATAAGCTGATCCTCCTCATTGTGGGTGGCATCAACAGAATCCCAGCTGATTGGTTTCTGGGACACAGCTGGTTTATTTGTGTCACAAATTTGCATCAGTTTGCCTCACTTTGCATGTAATCATGCTGCGCACCATTAGGGGCTTCTGTCTTTGTTAGGCCTGTGGTTAAAAGGATCCCTCTTTACTTAAAACTGAATTTTCTATCCTTTGTTTGCTTCTCTCATTACACCTTTTGAAGCTCAAAAAGAAGGTCAGTAACGATAAACAAGCTCTTTAGATAACCTGAACTATAAACAGTTTCGTAGCTGTAATATCGTCCTTGAGACCTCAGTGATAGAGTTCAGTGGTGTAACAACCCACCCCCAATCTTTTCCATTGCCGTGCATTAGTGTCTAACTTAATGGAGGTATATGCATTCATAGGATGGCTGTGTACTGGTTCCCCAAGTGTAAGCTATCCTCTTATCTTCAGCCATAGAATTGGCTCATTTTGTTCAGTGATATACAGCTTATTGCATGAAATGCACAGATGCATCAGACTGGGACTCAGCCAGTACTGCCAGTAAGGGAGCCCTCCCTGGCCCCAGAGTGGCCTCCCCTGGAGCTGATGAAATTCCAGAGTGCTCCAGTTCACCTGTTAAGGAGCAGGACAAAGACGATGCTCCCGCAGCACCCCTGATGCATCAGAGGAGCATCAGCCCAGACAAGAGACTGCCCAGCACACCTTCTCAATCCGTTCCCCAACCACAACCTCGTGCACGGAAGATGGTGCCTCAGAAACTAGAGAGTGAAGAAGGTAAAGTGTAGTAAGAACTTTGATGTCCTTTCTTAAACTTTCACTTGTAATGCATGTACATTAATAACAAAAAAAAAAAAAATAGGACACTGACCTATTTTTGTCTGTTTGCCTCTTTTATTTATTTCTATTCAGAATCAGATTGGGAATCAGAAAACATAACATCTTTTTGCAAAACAGCGCAACCTGACAGTCAGCTACAAAATATAGCTGAGCCTCCAGCAACAGTTAAACCAAGTAAGGCTCTTTGGGGTTTTTTAAGGCATGCCTTTTTGTGTGCTTGTGCCCTCTTCTCTGTCTAATGCCTCTGTTTCTCTACTAGGTTCCCCTGACCTCTCACTGATGAAAAAAGACAGTAAAAGTAGCACAGATTTTGAAGACCAGCAACAAAAGGTGAGAAATGGTGGTAAAATAATCATCCCTGCTAATTCTTTGTCTTGATTCATTTTTGTCTCAGACACAAAATAAGCACTAAGACATTTCTAATCAAAGAAACATTAACATATATCATGAAATCACATTTTCTGGTAAATATGTTTACATATACTTGTGGCAGTGCTTCATCAAGTTACTTTAGATGGGGATCCTTAGCTCCTTTGTGACCCTGTTAAGAGGAATAGATGAAAATGCAGTATGTCCTAACCTCTAAAGAAAGACCAAAGCCTCCCAGCTTTTGTAGTTTAGGCTAGTTGTTAGTAAATATGTTGGTATGTCTGTCCTCCCAAAAACTTGCCATTAAGGGACAGAGCTGCTAATTCTGTTTGACTGACAGCTACATATGCATTCCTGAGAACTTTTTTAGACAAAACAAATGCTTACTGTGCCAGAAATTACTTATTTCTGTTTCAAAGTGTAACAAAAAAGGATCAGTCAAGTTGTAAAGTATCCTAAATAGCAGTCTTGTAAATATAAGTATTTTCTGTGATGAAAATATAACAAGTAAGAAGAGGAATGTGAATGCACTGTTAAAATACCTGAATATTTTGTTGAATATTATGTCAAATCTTGGTTTTTGCATTTTTGTCTTGTCTGTTGTGTGTTTTTTGTCCACTCATGCCATCAAAGGAGAAAGATGACGCAGTAGATAGATGTGAGTTAGATGTAAATAAATCTGACCATGGGGGCTCTGAGAATGGAAAAAAGGAGAATGAGTTTAGAGATCAATGCAGTCCTGAAGAACGCAGTGGTGTGGATGATGATGTCCCATGGGAGAAACGTTATGAGAAGCTCTGGGTAGAGATGGAGAAAAGAGAGGTAAAGTCCACCTTCAGGAGTGTCGCAGGTGAATTAAAAGAAAAGTTTGGAGAACTGATTAAATCAAGACATCCAGCAGAGAACATCACAGAGGAACAGGCCACAACTGGATCCACCTCAGCAGAAGAGGATTCAAGTGATGAAGAAGATGGGGAAATCATTGTGCGCCCTACGGCGAGAGCAAGAAGTACTGTCCTTCTCACCATACCTGAGCAGAGTGAGTCTGGACCAGAGGACTCTGCACCAGAGTCAACTGAAAGCTCCTTATGTGAGGACAGGATGCAGGACTGTGAACAGCCGGCTTGTGACAGCACCATTTGTCAGGAGCCTGAACTACTCACTAATGTCGCTGTAGAATCTCCTTCACCACATCTCACCACAGCACAGAAAGAGAGCACAGATAACATAAATCATACTACCAAAGCTGTTACTGATTGGCACCCAAGTCCTGTGAGTGTCATTGACCATAGTTCATTCTTAAAAAATGAGAGAAAACAATGCACAGACCCCATCTTGAACAAAAAAAGTGCTGATCTAAATCAAGCTGAGGAGAATACTGCAAGTTCAGAAGATGATCTCAAGGAGTTTGCTATATCTCAGCCTCCCTCACTAAGTAGACGTTCGGCATCTGTCCCCGGTGTTTCTGATGAAGAGCTGGAAGAGGACCTGGAAAGGTTTAAACTTGAGGTAGGGATGCTGAAGGTTGTCTTCCTCGATATGGAGAAAGAAAAGGCCCAACTTCAGAAAGAGGTAGAGGATGGCCGCGCCTTCCTTAGTTCCTTCTAGTCCGCCTCTCTTTCTGTTTTTCTCATTTCATTCATGTACTTAATTTCCTTCTTTTGCTCAGTTGTTTGAAGGGCTCAAAATGGTCATTCGTCAAAAGCTCGTCTTTTTTTTTCCTTCTGTAAGATGTTTGCTTTCCATGTCATGATATTTGTTTTCTGTAGGTGTCATTTAATGTAGAAGTGAGGTTGCATATTTCTCCATACATGTTTGTGTCACTTTAACACACTTTAAAGAAAGGTAGAATTCAGCATTTGCTTGAATGTCATTTGCACTACGCCCAAGAAGCATCTGGTACTTACTAAAAGTATTTTGTTGATTTGCCTTTTTGACTGCACCCCCAAATTAACCAAAGTTCAGTCTTGTGTTTTCTTTTGTAGTGTGTAGCTTTCTGTTGTGCATGAACTTTGCATGTATCTTTACACCGAGTGAGATCTGATGTAGGAACTCTCTTGTTTCTAGGTAATGTTGTATGACGTTTGTGTATATATAGGTCATCTTTACCCTAAAAAGAAGTGCTGTGGTGATGATATAAAATGTTTTTTTTGTTTTGTTTTGGGTTTTTTTGTTTGTTTTTTTATGCATGCTGTGCTTCAAATATTCTTTATACTACATGCAGACCGAGAACTATGGGATGAGGGTTATTTTTTGGCGAGCCTTTTAAGTGTCTGGCTGTTTTCTGTAGAAGGAGATATGAACTATATCTCTTTCTCTTTATTCAAAGTTGATGAAATTTTCTCAGTTTAGTTTCCATGAATTGCAATGCATGGAAAATGTGTCCTTGTAATTAACTTAAAGGTGTTAGGTCTCCAAAGGGAAGGATGACACTAAATTATGTATGACAAAGTGAACAAGTACCTGCTCCAAAATGCATCTTAAAAGGCTGGCCCAAACCTGTTACAGTTAGAATGAATGTCTCAAGTTCAGTTATCAAACATTTACTCTTGTCTTTTTTTTTTTCAGGCTGGCAAAGAGACAGCAAAGAGTGAGGCTGAGGTGCAAAAATCAAGTGCTTCCTGGGATACTGGTGGAATGACATTGGAACAAATTGGTACAGAGAAACCTGAGACCAGCTTAGGATGCCTGTCAGGTCAAGCTGGAGCACTTGATCAGGAACAGCAGCCTGAGGCTGCCAAGAGGTATGCATAATTTTGCTTTGTAGATTCACATTTATCATTGGTAGATGTTAACTATTGCTCTTACAATTTCAAAACAACACATCCACAGTCATCTAATCAAATATTGTATACAACTGATTCTTTTGTAATCCACAGAGTATTTTGTAACAGTTTAGGTGCATTTTTTCTTTCAACAAAAAGAGCGCAGGCTAAACTTTTACTTTAAACTTTTTTCTTTTACTGTTTCCTTGATTTTTCAGTAGTAAAAAGTAGTTAAAAGTCAAAGCTCATTGATTATCAGATTTATTGCTCTCCATAGCACCGAGAGGGCTCCAGTGCAATTGCATCTCCGAGTCCAGCAGATCTGCATTAGCAACAAACAAGAGAAGCAAGCTGTAGAGGAGACCTTACAGCTGGAGTTGGTCCGAGGGGCCCGGTGCAGCAGAGCCCCTCAGACCAACACACATGTTAATGGAGATCCTCTCTCTGTGTTTGACGATGGCACTTTAAGTGAAGTGTCGGATGATGAAGGAAGGTATATATGCAGTATGCCGCTCTTGTACACAATTTTACCTCTCTGTCACTAACCCGTAAGGTGTGTTCAGACTGAATGCAGAATGAATTATACAGGCATCACGGTTATGTATATAGTCAGTGGAAAGTGTTGAGTAGATGGGAACCATCAAAGATTCCCTCTACAAATAGAAGCTAATTGTTTCTGTGCAAGTTTATGTACTTGTACTACTTAAAATAATGAATGTACTGAAGGGAGAGAAAAAAAAAGCAGTGAAACGGAAGGGAGAGACACAACTTCACTTGTTGGCAAGTTATGAGATCATGTTTGACCATTCATGGTTTGTTACAAATAAACCAGATTTTTAACACTCAAGCGGTCAAATTTGCTTGAATATACCAGGGCTGAAATACATTTTGCCTTAAGTCTGAGCAGAGTTTTACAACATTGGTGCTTGGTGATGATAAGCATGCAGTTTGTCTTTATTCTTTTAACCCTTAGAAATATGAATATATCTGAATAGCTAACTACTGGTTTCCCAAAACTAAATAGTATACTGCATTATACCATATTCACTTCCAATAACTTAGCTCATAGCTCAAGAAAGTGCACATTGGTTTTCTGAATGACTTGATTTTGTTCTTCTTTGTGTTGCTGGGCTCAGTTTACCAACCAGGGGACAAAAGAAAGACAAGGTAAGACACCAGTTCTGTTAGAAATTGGATGAACTGGATGGAAGTTTGAATACACGGTACAGAAAATGAATAATGTTAAGGTTACTTATTGTTTCCCTGTTGAGGACCCTGAAGAAGTGGAAATGGCAGAAGATTTTGATGAACTCACTCAGTCCTCAGACACAGCCACAGATGACATTGATTCACCCACTGCAGGCTACCGCCATGCATCCCTCCTCATTCAGAAGCTGGATTCGGCCACTTTAGGTACCTTTTCCAAATGCAAAAAAAGTAATTAATCTTGCATTTTAGGATTTTGTAACTGAAAATTATGTGTCTATAATCAACCCTTGAAAGCAAGATCCAGTATGTGCTTTTAACATAATGAAACTTGGAAGACTCCCATACATCCTCTGTCTACTATGTCTCACAGACTCAACAACCATAGTGAAGCTGCAGAACATTTTCCACGAATATGAGCGCTCCATCCAGAAGGCAAGGAGTCGCCACGGGTATCTGGCCGATAAAGTGACCCAGCTGGAAACGGAGAGGGCAGAGTTGAAGAGCTCTTTGGAGGATATTAAAGACATTAAGTCTGGCTTGGAGCGCGTCCAGTTGGAATTACAGACTGAAGTTACAAACCTCAAGTAAGAATTTTTTTTTTCTCCCCAAAACTGGTGCCATTTCTCTACATTGTGTTTGTCCTTTCTCTCATATTGTTGTGAATCGTGTCTTAACCCTCGATGTTACTGTGTGCATACATAGGCTCTTTTAGCTTTTTTTAAAATAAAATGAGTCTACCATTTAATTGGTCAGTGTTATTTCAGGGAAGGGGAATGCAAATAGTAACCAATGAAAGTGAGAAAAAGCAGTCACATAAGGACCCAGAGAGGTCCATTTTTCTTCCTCTTTCAGCACATGTGCATGTCACATGTTCTCTCTTTTTGTCCAGATAATCACCTACCAAAAAAATCTGATTCACCTTCACTGGTTTGTAAAGAAGTAGTTTAAAAAACTTTAGATGACCTATCATGAAATGTATCATAGGAAATTACAAAGAACAGCATGTTGCCCTGAAACAACATTGTACCGTAATGCAATCACTTAAGGCCATACCAGCAGCAGGGCGCAAACTTAGCAGTGTACAATCTGTTGCTCGGTTTGGACTTCAGCAGGTTGTCTTGACCATGGCTACATGTCTAAAAGCACTGAGTTGCTGCCATATGACTGGCTGATTAAATATTTGCATTAACAAGCAGTTCAGCAGGTATACCTAATGAAGTAAACTAACCTCTATATACACCTCTTTGAGGTGTACAGTGGGTGTATCTCCCCCTACAATGGGCAGCCATGCATGGGAGCAAGTGGCAACATAGTGCTAACCCTCTCTCACAGCTTTCATAAGCAGTGAGGTGCATTAACGAGGAAGGAGATATGTCTTTCAACGTGCATATTAAACAAATATGTAGGACTGCTTTCTTGCATTTGCGCAATATCTCTAAAATTAGAAGCATCCTGTCTCAGAGTGATGCTGAAAAACTAGTTCATGCATTTATTACTTCTAGGCTGGACTATTGTAATTCATTATTATTAGGTTGTTCTAAAAGCTCCCTGAAAAGCCTTCAGTTCATCCAGAATGCTGCAGCGAGAGTACTGACAGGGACTAGAAAGAGAGACCATATTTCTCCCATATTAGCTTCTCTTCATTGGCTACCAGTTAAATCCAGAATTGAATTTAAAATCCTTCTCCTCACATACAAAGTCTTGAAAAATCAGACCCCATCATAATTTTAAGACCTCATAGATCATTAAAGACCTCATAGTACCATACTATCCCAATAGAGCACTTCGCTCTCAGACTGCAGGCTTACTTGTGGTTCCTAGGCTATTTAAACATAGAATGGGAGGCAGAGCCTTCAGCTTTCAGGCCCCTCTCCTATGGAACCAGCTCCCAGTTTG
>VUQI01019688.1:0-18603 GCA_015106735.1 Paratilapia polleni | reverse complement strand
TTAATTCCTGTAGAATTAATTCCTGCAGGAGAAAGACCAGTCAAAGCTGCTCAGTGAGAGGGGCAGTGGGAGTCTCTCCAAACTTTTCTGCAATAATTCCGGTGGAGTGCACGATTTTACTCACGTGGAAGTCTCTGATCTGTGAGCAGTCCTGCCTGAGCTTGTTGAGCCTGACGGGGAAGCCCTCCACGAAACGGCAGCACCGGTTGTTGCACATGAGACTGCACCAAGACGAGAGAGCCCGGACGCACAGGAGGAGAGAGAAGTCTTCTTGCTGGAATGAAGAGAAGAACTGGCCCTCAGGAATGAAGACACTGCAGGAAAAAAAAAAAATCATCTTGCTGAAGAGCTCAGAAGAGAAAATTGTGTATGTTAGAGCTCATCGGTTGTCTTAATTTATAGTCAAATTGGCATTGATTTTTTGTAATTGAGGGAAGAGACTGACTGGAAGAGACGTGGTTAACCATGCTTCATACACGATTCTATAGAAAAGAAAAAAAAAAAATCCCCCTTCAACTAGTGTATTGCACATGGGCCACGCCTCCTGTGAGATGGGCTGGTACTATTATTAGATTTAAAGATTTTGAACTCCTCCAAGGGAAAAAAAAAAGATCTGACAGTATGTATGTTTTTTTTCCCCCTCGGTACTTTTTTGTCCTTTTTGTTGTTGTTGTATGAAATGTTCAGTTATCCACATTATCTGCCATCTGTCTTTCCCATTCACACTTTGTCTTAGGCCATGTATGTTAGGCAACGCTGGGATTTTGAAAATAAGCCTTTGGAAAATCATTCTGTGATCACCTCTGCATGATAAAAAGACTTCACAATCAGCAGATGTACTCTATACAAATAAAGGGTCAAATTAAAGTTCATTTGCTGGATGATGCATGCATCATATCAAAGATAGCCGTGTGTTTTTCACAAGCTTAAATAAGCACAAATGCCTGAAACAGTGAGTACAATCCCAACACAGACACAATGTGGAAACATTTCTCAACAATACTGTAATAAGAGGTTTAATGAAAAGGTTTTAATTTTTTAAAGACCTACCAGTAGGCCTAAATAATGGTGTAACTTTCAGTTACAACAAAATGTCATAATGAAAGGGGAACTGGATATGACTTGGGATTTAGAGGAGGAAAAAATAAGATCAAGAAGTAGTTAAATTAGCCAAGAGAAGAGCCAATTACACCACCACCACCACCACCAACAACCTGAACCGTTGATACAAGGCAGGATGAAGCAATGCTTTCATGTTGGCCAAATTCTGATCTTACCCTTAAAATATTGCGGAAATGTGAGACACATCAGATCAGGCAACGTTTTTCCAGTCTTCTGTTGTCCAATTTTGGTGAGTCAGTGTGAATTGTAGCCTCAGTTTCCTGTTCTGAGCTGACAGCAGTGGCACCCAGAGTGGTCTCCTGATCTGACATTGTGCATTCTGAGATGCTCTTCTGCATACCTTGGTTGTAATGAGTGCTTTTTTTCTTCTTTTTTTTGGACTTACTGTTGCCTTCCGATCAGCTTGAAGTAGTCTGGCCATTCTCCTCTGACCTCTGCCATTAACAAGGCCTTTTCACCCCTGAGAGACAGGGATGATGAAAACTGGGGCCTTTTCCTAAAGACTGACCATAATCCTCAGTACCAGCTCCAATCTGACTTAAAAACAATAACATTATTTTCTGTGGTCTACAATCTATGCTAGAGAGATCAGTCAAACGAAGACGTACTAATTGCTTACACCTGTCCTTATGAAGAGAAAAAGACCACCTGACCCTGCTTACAAGGGGCGGTGCTTACTCCTTGATTCCACCTCTCACACTTGGATCCATAATTTACTGTGGTCCTAATTTGTATGTTAACTTTGGCTAGCAAAAAAAAATGTCCTCAAGACCAAGATGTTACTGAAACTGACAGGTAAACTAAAAAGAAATAAAACAGTTAAAGTATCAAAGTGTTTACCAAAGTAATAAATCACACGAGAAGTCGGTCATTGTCTCAAATACTTGTTTACATCTGTACAGGAGGATTTGCCCTGGTGAAGCCTTCCACATTGGCTTCTCTATTCTGGTACAGAGGTCCTTTACAGTCAGTCTTTTACAGTTTGTAACAAGATGTTTCCTGGTTTTCAGAACAGTATGCAGTACCAAAAAAAAGGCAAAACACATACAGTTTTATTTAGCTACCTTTCTCTGGCTTTATTTGCATTTCTGTCTGATTTTAATATTATAAAAGAGTAAACTGACAGACTGGTGACTTTCACTAAAGAACTTTGTAAAATGTATGATTCAGTGAATATGAATGAAAATTATGGCTGTCAATTTTTCTGTGTTTCAGGTAACTGACACCTCAAGCCACAAAGAAGTGCTTTAGCAGGGATATTTCCCACACCACTTATTCTGGTGAAACTGTTTTCTTCTGCCAGCGTATCCTTTTCCATGTCCCTTTCAGACACTGCTTCAGTGAAACGGGGCCGCAAATCTTATCTTGCATCTGCCTGTTCTCTATATGATCAGGTATCTCTTTGTTTGTGGTTTTAACCCTTCAGCCCTCAAACTCAGTTTCTGATGTTGTCACACACCAGTGCTGAGAATCTGCTGTCAGTGATTTTCAGCACGTTACCTGAAACCAGACTGCTGATATCATATCCAGTTAAATGAGCCCACTGTTGGAGCTCCATACAAAAACTGAAGTAAGTAGGGGGAGTACTGTAGCTGAGGTAAAACAAAGTGGTACATAAAAAGAAAACTCTGAAAATAACACAAATTTTGAGTGCAAGATCTTTGTTTTTCCATTTTTTCTCTACATCATTTATCAGCCTTTTTTTTTTGATAAAGTAGCTCTACTTCAACTAGCTTCTAAAATAAAATGTACTTACACATTGTTGTAAGAACAGCTTTAAGTATTAAGTATTCTTTGTAATGTACTTATACAACAGTCACTTGGCCCACACTTTCAAGAATGTGTATTTCTACACAGATCGATGTATTCATACTTAATTAAAACCCCGCAGCTGTGGCTCAGGAGGTAGAGCGGGTCGTCTCCCAATCAGAAGGTCTGTGAATCGATCCCAGACTCCTCCAGTCCACATGTCGAAGTATCCTTGGGTGAGAGTATGTGTGTGTGAATATTGGACAAAGCGTTTAGGCATAGAAAAAAAGTATGAATGTGTGTGTGATTGGGTGAATGAGAGTTGTAGTAGAAAGCTCTTTGAGTGTTCAACTTGAGTAGAAAGATAATGCATATGTACTAGTATATTTACCATAACCAACCATGGTGCTTCTGCTGCTGTAATAAATAATATAACATAATATTTGTCCCATCACTCCCCAGACTTGTGCCACTGGTGAGTATTGTCTTTTCAGTGACTGTCACAGTGCTGAAGTGCCTGTTAAACATCCATCCAAGCATGTGCATGTTTATTAAAGCTCGCTGAGACAGTCTTGGTTAATGACACTGTCACTCATGCAAATACATGGGGAAAGTGGGCTCAGATGATTTGTTGGAACAAGTAGGATCAATCATACAATATTACAGACAGACAATAAACCACATATTCAGCGCAGAGGCCAAAGCAGCCAGCCAGATCAAGTTATCTGGGAGCTGGACATCTGCTGCACATAAAAACAGCACATCAGGGTAATTAGATTCTGTCTGATAACATTTTTAAGGGTGGAACATCTTCTCTTGCCTTTTCTTTTCAAAGAGACAAATATGGAATATATGTACCAACAATATTTTTATGTGAACCATCACCATGTCTTCTAGCCATAACTTTGTAGTGAACATATGACCAACTATCCACACATCAGCTTCTTAATGTCTGCTGATTGTCAGTCCTCTGTTGTCAGCGTCTGAACAGAGTGGAGTACTAGACTGTGATGAACTGTCAGCTACACTCTGAATGCTACTTTGAGGCAGTTCCAGAAACAAAGCACACTCATGAACATGCACTTTATCTGGTAGCAGAACATACCACAAACTGTACGTCGACACTGCATTTTCACTGATCACCACTAGATGGTAATGCAGAGCAGTACATAAGAGTATTTTTTTTATTGATGTTTATTTAGTTTGATAAACAACTTTACAGTAACAGATTTCTTATTATTATAAATATTGCATAAAAATTCATTCCACGTGTTAGTGGATACAAAAAAAACCCCATTAGGTTGTGCAAATAGAGAAATGCTACACAAGTGAAATTACCAGATTTTTAAAGAGTAGCTTATTTTGTTTGTGTTTTGTGTCCGAGTCTCTCCATCCACTCCAGCACAGTGTCCAGTTCTCCCACTGCCTTCTGTGCTGCCTTGTTTGCCTGTAGCTACTCAGCATGCAGGAAAAAAGAAAGAGAAAGGGGAACGAGAGAAAGTGGAAAACAGGTTTAGAGTTATGCATAACTTATACACACACACACACACAAATCACAAACCAACATAAACGGCATGCATGTCTAATGGAGTATTTTCCATTAACCCTGCTTAATAATTCTGCCCTCAGTATGTTGGACTGTTTTGTGTGCTGTTTTTCCATAGTAACCCATGATTTGCATTTGGCTCAAAGGAGTATCTTATTAATTATCCAAGGGCCAAGGTAGATTAAAAAATGTTTAGAAAAGAGGCTTTCAGTATTCGTTCAAAGCTTTGTTAACACGTGTAGGCCATTCAGGGCTTCTTTTTTGCAAGTCACAGCTTCTTATTAACTAACTAGGATAGATTAAGAAAAGTACATGAACTGATACTGGAGCTTACTGTTCAGGAAGTGAGAAATTAAAAGTAATTAGATTTCTTTGTGTATCATACCTTGATAAACTCAGCATGCACTGAGTCAATGGTTCTCTGGGTTTCTTCTCCACAGTGGCAGTGCTACACAGATCAAAACACAATTACACAACCTATGGCTGCTTTTCTTTAAAGCAGATCTTGCAACTGCACAGTTAACTCACACATTTATGAATATCTCTCCTGATGCTGACGAAAGCATTGGCCAGAGCGCTGAAGCAGCGCTGCTGCTGCGGCTCAGAAGAGGCATAGTTGCTGAACACTCTCTCAACATAGAAACGCAGCACTAGACGCAGGAA
Organism: Paratilapia polleni; assembly: GCA_015106735.1. Classification (NCBI taxonomy): domain Eukaryota; kingdom Metazoa; phylum Chordata; class Actinopteri; order Cichliformes; family Cichlidae; genus Paratilapia; species Paratilapia polleni. The sequence continues at coordinate 13,523 of VUQI01019688.1, read as the reverse complement.
ACAGCACGTCTGTCCCTCCTGAGGGAGACATGGCAAAGGTCAGATTAAAGCACCTTTCACACCCTAATTTAGAAACCAATATACACATACATATACATTTTCATGACTAACTGGCAACACAAGATCTCACCTGAATGTTTTTCATCAGTGATCTATCCAGAAGTTTCACTCCGATCTCGCTGTCTCCTGATATCTATCACAAAAAAATAAATAATTAAAAATACAAAGGATCTAGTTAGAACCATTTTCTGCCAGTTTAATTCGACTTAAAGGTGATACAAACAGAAATCCTGACATTCAATACATATAGTAAAGTTCTTGTCTGTGCTATTGTATATGTGGAGCTGCACCAGTTTATTTAGTTAGAGGTTTTGATAATATGTCTGATTATGGAACTCACCGCATTTGATCGTATGTCTGAGTAGTATTTGCGCAGCTCATGGGTGTGAACATTGACAGAGCAGCTGTCCAGGTGCACAGTTCGGCTCTCCACAGGTTCACTCAGGCAACTGAGCAGGAGGAAGAGGAGGCAAGCAGAGCAGCCAAGCAGCATCTTCATCGTGATGGTGATCTAGAGTCAAAGCTAACAGAAACATTTGGGTGTATTGAAATCTCTTCAGATGAATCATGAGAGAATTGTGTATAATGTAGAATTATTCTGTTTAACATATTCTTGATTAATTTAGAGCATGTCTCCAAAGGAAAAAAAAAAAATGGCACAAAGGTCCATCACAATTTCCCTAAATATTCAGAACAGACAAAAAGCTTCAAATCCACAATTTTAAAATACTTGTACCAGCACTGGTTTGGCGTTTTGCTCAGTAAACGATATAAATAAATATTTGATTATTAAAAAAAAAATCCTGTTGATAAAGTAATATTTCATCACTTGTAAAGTGACAATAAAGCATTCATTTAGTTAACATATAAAGCATGTTCAAAGATATTCTCTAATATAATAACCCTGTTTCTAAATCTAAGGCAATATTATGTCAAATCCATCAGCTACCATCACCATTACCTAGAGCAGCATCACCTGTATTCAGACTCACCTGTGTGTGTGTCACAAGGATGGAGAGTTCTCTGTGTCTCTGTGCCTCCATCCCGTGTCCTCTTATAGTGGAGTGAGGGGATTTTTTTTACCAGGTATTGAACAGGTTACACACACATACACATGCATGAGCCTGCACGGGTGAGCGTACATGAATGGATTTACAGGAGGAGGAAGTGTGCTGCAATTAAAGGAACTCCCGCTGATGTTTCAATATCTGATTGGAAGAACAGGAAACAGAATTATTGTTCATTTCCTCCTCTTTAGTGTGATCATTGTAAAGAAAAACTTTCGCTCTCAGCGATGCACTGTGTAAATACTGAATGAGTCATTATTATTGCTATATTAGAGTTTCATTGTTTACCTAGAGCTGCTGCATTTTCCTCATTAAGAAGTACTCACTGCATCATTTGGCTTATGATCTTCTGAAATTTGTTATTTTAAGGTGTGTGAATGAAGTGTTTTGCACCAATATAAATTTGTTTCTGGTCTCTTTTAGACTTCTGATTGATTGGCATGTCTACTTGCAAATGTTGTATAACAGTCTGGGTGTATACTGGAAATAAAGCCTCTCTTAGTATGACGTGACATTTTCTTTTAACTTGAAGGGCATTCTCACAAGCAGTGACATCACTTCTGTCAAACAAGTCCTGATTGGAAATACCTACCAGACCTGCTTGCCGGCCTGTCTGTCCAGGGTGCTTTTGACGGCTGCTAAAAATTCAGTTGCAATGGGAGAAATTTTAAGCAGGGAAGCCCAGTGAAACTGGGAATATCCTGTGTTCGTGGAGTTAAATTAAGTCAGTTCGAGATATTTAAAAAGCCTGCAATACTTCTCTATTGTATTCTCAATCCTACCAGATATTTGTAGTCATGCATACAATACTACCTCTTTAATACAAAGCATCAGGAACAAAGCAGCATTTTTCTTACACTGAAACCAGCACTGAGTGAATAAAATGACACAAAAAGTTGCCAAAATTGCCCATACAGTGACGTTACTATCTCCCAGTGAAACGTCAGGTAAAATGTCAGTGGTTTAGAAACACTTCATCCATAAAGTGTCGTTATTGACACGGAATACTTCATTTAAATTGTTTTTAGACACCATAAAGGTTAAAACGTTAAGTAATAAATATTTTTTATATAAACAGTTGTGTTCAGATGTTTACGTACACTTCTCATGGCCATGAATGTCATGGTATTTTTTGGGCTTTTTAATGATTTCTTTGAACTGTTCTTTTTCCAGGGTAGAATGGTTGTACCACATGCATCTTTAATGAGTTTAAAAAAACAAGAATTGGTTGCACAAGTTTGAATTTATTTTGGATTTTCTTAATCCACACTGGGTCACATATATACATACAGGCTCAAATATATAAATACACCCCACTAATATTTGGTTAAATGTCCCTTAGCAAGTTGCACCTCAACCAGATGCTTTTGGTAGCCATCAACAAGCTTCTGGCATAATTCTGGCTGGATATTTGACCACTCTTCTTGGCAGAATTGGCAGATTTCATTTAAATTGGTTAGGTTACTGGGACGGACCTGGCTTTTTAGCAGAGTCCACAAATTTTCAGTAGGGTTGATGTTGGGGTTTTGGGAAGGCCATTCCAGAAGCTTAATATTAGCCTGCTTCATCCATTCCAAAACCAGTTTTGATGTGTGTCTGGGGTCATTGTTCTGTTGGAACACCCAAGTGTCCAAGTTTTAACTGTCTAGCTGTTGATTTGAGGTGAAGTTGAAGAATTTGAAGGTAATCCTCCTCCTTCATTATTCCATCCACTTTGTGCAATATATCACTACCATTGGCAGCAAAACAGCCCCAGAGCATGATGCTACATTTTTATCAATGGCAAAACCGTGGACTGGAGTAGCAAATCTGGTTCTGCTCTAAAGGAGGCACTTGTGTTTTCCCTCAATGCGCAAAAGTTCGCCATAGCTCGAAAGGTGGCCCGCTTGCAGTCTGGAGCACCTTTCATGAGTGCTGCTGTTTCCCCATTCTACCTGGGTGGGGGTGTGGGTCTACAGCGTGATGCTGAAGCGGGTGTTTGGGCTTCACGGCGGGCCTGCACTGCTGCATGGGGCTGTGAACATTCTTGCACTGGGCATTGGTGCAGTTTCCTACTTCCTCACCTCGGATGCTGTCAGCCAGTGGCTTGACTATTACTCACATCAATGTGTGGCTGGAGTGTCCCGCGATTATGCCAAAGGAGGGGCAGAGTTTTACGATAAAATTCTGTCCAGAAACAAAACACTGCAGTGAGAGGAGATGTATGCTCCCAGTAGGAACTTGTTTCCTGCTCACATCCTCCAGCTGAAACATACACCGTACACATCCAGGAGGGAACAGATCCTTGCTCTGCTGAAAGAAGAGAAAGTGTGAAAAGAGGGCTAGTGATAGGAATTCAAGTAGCAAAAATTTGGCCAAAGGAATTATCATGTTTTCACAGAATTATGTCATCACGGATGTGCTGAATGTAATATGTAAGTCAAATCAACAAAGTCCTGAGTGGCAGGTGTAACTGGTGACTTTATGTAACAAAGACACCATGTAGGGCACAGTCTACAAATAAACTTTTCCTGCCTGTGCATGTGGTCATCTGTGTATATTAAAAAGTCCTGAATGCTCAGTAATGCAGAACAAGGGGTCATACTAATTAGAAGCTGTTAAGTGCTATTCCTGTTTCTTTCACCCAGGTGCAAAAACATACATAGATTGGCTGTTATTTGGCTTGGATTTGAGATATCTTTTACCACTAGTGATTAGATTTAGATTCTAGGATGCTGACAGATTACAGCTCTCTCTCCAAAAGATTTTAAGCAAATAATGCACGCATGTTCATATGTGTTTGGTACTGAAAACCAAAGAAAGGAGTATATTGCCCACCACTGCTCTGCACAGTAAACGTCTCAATATAGTAACTGAAATACAGCCTGGGAATTAGTAAGGGGTGTGATGTGTGAAAATCCCTGTGATCACACAGCAACAGTAGCACGACAGTGCAGTGCCCTCTGCTGGCCAAATAGTGAACAAAGGACAAGCCCGCAGGAAAGTGTATCATTTTCCCATTTAAAGTGGCCTGTGTGCCGAGTCAGGTCTGCGTTAGTGCCTTTTTGTGAACCAGCCCACATTTCAACAGGTTTGAGAAGTGATTATTATGTAGAGTTTCCAGCAGAAGTTGGGGTAATGTCCGTGGGAAGAAAATCATGGCTAATTGAACATCTGGGCTACATGTGCCAATCATTGGTGATATTCTCACTGTAGGCCCCCCTGTAGCCAGTTGTTCCAATTCTGGGCCCAGCAATTTTGAGCTGGTGCCAACCTTTCTTTGTTAGAAATGCATGGAAGCAGTTCCAGATTGGGACATGCCACCATGTCATTGGAAAGGGTTATTATTAAGGTGTTTGCTCACCACCTGCTATCTTTGTACCTGCACTGAATCTAAAAGTCTCAAACTCTATTTGAGGGATTCTTCCAAAAAGATAATCCCTCATTTAGTGCCTTGATGATGGTGATGAAGAGCGCTGTCTAACATATCAATCCAAAATCTCCCAACGCTAACTGCAAAAGCCATTGCATGAGTCACATTGTTTTCATCCCCATCAAACCATTCATTGACCTGTTGTGCACTATTGATAGGAATGTTTCACTCATATCAACTTTCTGTTGATTTACAGGGACCCTTAATCCTCTAAGGGGACAATTACATGTCCCAAGTCAGAATAAATAACTGTTAATGACTTTAAAGAGAGTGATACTGTAAAGAGCCATCATTTGCACAACCCTAACTAAACTGTTTAGTGATAATAATCTTAATGCAGCTTACAGTGACTCAGAACTCATCATATGCTCACTCAGATTCCCTCAGGTCATCTGTCTGCATATTAACAAGGTTCAGATATAGTGTTTTAATTACATTTCCAATTTTATACCCTGTGGACTGAGCTAAATATAGAAGCATGTAATTAATCGTGTTGGAGATAGACGTACACAGATCTTTTACATCACTGTTCTTCAGTGCACCAAGCCATAGAAGTCTGTCTCGCTGTTGGGTGAATGGGATCGTGAGCAGGTGCATGTTCTGATAAAATCCCGACATAAGATGCATGAAGATGGGAGAACTGGTGTAGCAGAATGCATGTTTGTTAATCAGGAAAGCTTGGCTGCATTGTTCTCAAACATCCACCATGCTCTGTGTATTAGTGCCCTTGAGCAAGATGCTGCATTTGTTCCAGCTCCATGGTTATGCAGCACATTGTGGGTGTTGACATGCTGCACTATTCATCAGGAAATGTAGCAAATACATGATCTATATATATTTTTTTCATCCTAAATGATGAAGTTGAAGGGAACGGGAGTGTTTCTGTCAAGAATAAGAATAAGAAAAGAAGATTTGAAAATTTAGTTCTACTCTATCGTTTCTCCAACTGCAAAGTGGCTTTTGAATTATGCATATCAACAACACTGGGGTATTGTCTTGTTCTCACTACTCCGCTTCATCAGCTTACCTCATTGTGTGCCCCACAGAATTATCCGTACAATGGTCCATTGTTTGTTGCACTGTGGCTTGTTTCTTTTGTTAGCCGCTTGAGGGCAGTATAGCCCAGATTACCAGTGTCAGTGCCGGACGATCTTTTAAAAATCAACGACAGGGCAACAGATTCATGTGGCCTAAATGGGCGGCCTTGGGCTTGAAATGAAAGAGAGCACGTTTAAAGGCATTTTAATAATTACTTTTACTCTGAAAGTCACAGACTTCTGACTCCAGCAGAGACAGAGCTCCTTGCAAAGTGAAATGGAAGTTGGAAATACATTGCAGGAAACTAAATTAAATGTGTCTGTGTGCAAATTAAGGTATGAGGTCCAATAAGACAGTTTCCTACTGCTGGTGCTGTCTGAAAATGCTGGTGGCCCTTTCATATTAATTTTATGGGTGCATTTCATCAGCATGTATGCAGAAAAATAGAGCAATCAAGTGCATTTAAGGTATGCAGAAGGAATCATACGTTGTCCATACAGCTCCTTAATGTTTTTATTTTTATGCAGATTGTTCTTTTATACAGGTAAGCACAGTATCTTTATTATAAAGAACCTATTTTAAGTCGTGATATCCTATATTTACAGTTAATAAAAACTGAAATAATGGATACATTCTGCAACATATTTGCCCAATACATATTCAGCATGCTGTTAAATTATTCACAACAGTCTCATACATCGTGTAATACAAATTATAGTACCTTTGTCATCTCCTTATATCAATGACAGACGACATTTGCCTGACGCATAAAAACTGTCAAGTGCTGGAATATTTAAGGTCAGATTTTGCGGCAGTTCTACCTGGGTGCGCTCAAAACCAAACGGTGCGCCTCCCCCTCCATGGCCCCGCCCCTGTGCGTTCGGTTTGCGCCATTACGTCGATGCTGTGCTGCAAGGCAGGCAGACAGGCAGGCAAAGCAGCTGCAGAGACACCAGGGAATGCTGACAACAACGCACAGGCTCGTGTTGGGAAAGTCAGAAACGCAACATTTTCCTAATCTGTGACTTAATGTGCCACATTTTTCACGCCTGAGCCCCTTTGCTGATCAGATACTCTGTATTTTCATGCATGCGTGGGATTTCTCATTCTCTCGACCTGAAATGACTGCTAGTCGCCGCGTCTAGCCAATGGTTACCGCTGGGGCTCCTGTCTTGTGGATTATCCGTCGTCGCCGAGCCAGTCGCATGGTCGAGCCCGGAGGAGGCCCCGCTCTCCTGGATGGATGTGTGTGAAGCAGCGCCGAACTCCGAGTACTGATGAAGACTGTGATAAAGATGTCGCTTGGGTTTTATCGGCAGCGGCTGAACTGATCTTGGATGTTCGGGCTGTATCGCCCCCCCATACACAGACCATTTCCTCACACAACAAAAATTGTATTCCTTAAAAACTGGACGCCCCTGGAGCAGTTTATGACGGTAAGAAAGACACTCATTTTCAGGCCAACAGCTTTTACAGCCAGCTGACGCTGGCTAGCTAGCTAGCTTTGCGCTGTCACTTTTATCCAAGTTGCTCCCGCACAGCCAAAAAAAAAAAGCCAACATTGCGAAATAACACTGGGAGAGCGCTGTTTCAAAATGCGTGTTTTGCAATTACGCTTGTGCCTGTTGAGTGGACTCTCATAAAAAGGCATAAAAAGCCCTAATATATATTTTATTCCACAACCTTAATAGCCAGTAGCCTGCTAGCTGTTTCTTAGCCCATTCAATATCTCGCAGCTTACTCGCGTATCTGCGAAACATAAGCTTATCCAATGTGCGCAGTATTAGTATGCATTTAAAGGTTTATTTAATCAACAAAACTTTGTTAGTGGTGTCCGTAGATTCGTTACATATATTAAGATAAATAGGTCATTGATAGCCCATTCATTGGACAGCATACAATAAGACCTTTAATGACCAGTTAGCACTCGCTGGAACCAGTGCGGCGTCATTAAATGATGTGTCTTTTAAATATGGCATACCTCTTACCGTGTAATAGCTATTAATGTGTGATTGTGGCATAATTTGCATCCCATGTGTTGTTTGATTGGCTCAGCGGCTTAGTATTAACATATAGCTTGAAAGCCATGTAAGTGGATGTAGCGACTACAGAGCTGGATGTGTATATTTGGTCATTCATTGCTAAATAATTGGTGAAGCAGCGCTTGTGTACATGTCACATTCCAGAAATGTCACCGGAGAGGGCCTGTATAGATGAGCTGCTTACAGAGACCCCGCTGTTAGTAGCCCGGGCATTAATATTTGTTTCTCCCCCGCCCCCCCCCCTTTTTTTTTTGTTTTTGTTTTTGTTTTTTTGTTGCGAATTTAATGATAGAAACGGTGTGCTGATTGGTGAGCTTTTAATTGTGTGTGTGTGTGAATGTGAGGGGTTTGCTGTGATGAGGCGTCCTCCTTTTTTCGATGACGTAATCCCCCACCATCCGTGCCACATCTTTGGGTCGCAGTCGGTTCCTCTGCTGCCTGCTGCTCCCCAGTCTGCTGCCGCTGCTGAGATCATATGGACCCTGCTCTGTCCTGTTTGTCTAGCCTCTGTGTCTCCCTCCCCCTTTGCTCTTTCTTGTCATTTTTTTTTTTCGCTGCCTAAACTGTGAAATTACTTTAGAGTCATGTCACAGTTGGTCCTCTGAATGGGATCTCTCAAACCAAAGACTGAATGGAAACCAGTAGCTGGGTTCAGTGTTCTCCAAAACAAAGTAGCCCGCAAAAAAAGGGGCCCCCACGCTCCCAACTACATGGCAAAACAATACATGTCATGTGGCGATTCATGAAACAGTCACAACTTTTCATCTATTGATTTGTGTCCCTGGACAAAAATTTTCATATAAAAGTGGTCTTCTACATAATGATTTGTGAAAATGTACACAAAATGAATGTTTCCCACTTTTAAATGGTGACAAAGTCCACATTTGGAGGTTGGAAGGCTGGAGGGTTTGGTTTGAAAAGTTTTCTCTGCTCACACCAGAGACCACAGTTAGAATCCCAGAAGGGACAGATTTTCAATTGTTTTATTTTAAGTACGTTATTAATTATCAATAGAAACTACTCGGTTAGGTTTAGGCACTAAACTACAGGATTAGGTTAGGCTACTGGGTGACATTTAGGCTTTTAAAACTGCTGGGTTAGGGTTAGACGATGCTGCAAGAAAAATTACTCGTTAGGTTTAAGCATTAGAAGTACTGGGTTAGGTTTAGGCAAGAAAAACTACTCAGGTTTAAGTGCTAAAAACTACTTTGTTTGGTTTTGGTTTTAGGTTTCTTGGTTGCCAGGGTAGCGCAGCCCCTCTAAACAGGCTGGACTACACTAGACAACAGCTGTAGACACAGAACATAGTTTCTATTGAAATACATTATGCCAAAGTCATGCTGACTGATTTTGGGGGGAAAAAAGGGCAAGTCATGTCCATGAACACAAAAGGCAAGAACTCTCTTTTTTTGTGACTTTTTAACATTTAGCTTTAAGACCGGGCTGACATACAATATGCGATTATACATTTTGACTTATCGGACACAAAATTGTTTTGACAGGAGCTTTTCTGTGTATCTTTTCCCTCAAAAAAACTTAACAGACTGGGGTCCAGAAATGTATCTGAGCTAGTGTTTGTGGTTGGTCTTGACCTGAATCCATGTGGGAATCCCTAGCTGAGGCTGATGGTTTCTGGAGCTGAACTAGTTATCCTGGGAATTAGGCATGTCTTGCTGCACTTTTTTTTTTAAATTTTTTTTTTGGGACACCATTCCAGGCTGTTGATTGCGGCCATATCATATGTTAAGCCGTGGAAGCAAGGATTATTTGGCATTAGAGTCTGAAAGATTTGCTGGCTTGTGCAGTCCTTAGTGTTATAACTGATGCCAGTTTTGTTATGAAATGCAGGTAGCAAGATGCATTTTTAAATATCAAATGTATGTATACAATACTGCTTTGAAAACCAACAAAAACCAGTCTGACGGCCCAGAAAAATACTCTGCCACAGTGGGGTTTGAGCTAAAGATATAAGAATGTCCAGTTTTCTTTTACCAGACAATCCATAATCATGACAGAGAATCCCACCCCTCAAGGCTGATGCATACAGTTGGAGCGGAGGCTGTGCTGTGGCTAAATATATGACTAAATACAGCAGAGCAAAGTTTGTTTTCATGAAATAAAAATGCACTTGTCGTTTTTATTTTTATACACATTATAAATTCATAAATGGTGTGCTGAAGGGAATCCTTGTTTGAACTTTAGATTGCGCTGCCCAAACCTGAAGAAGTTTTAGCACCGGATAGACACAGTTGGTTAAGCTTAAATTGCCTGTGGCAATAGCCCTGCTTTACTTGAATATTGCACCTGAACCTGCCTTCCCTGTGGTGTACATTAGGAGTGTGTGTGCGAGGAAGATGTGTGAAGAGGAGAAAGACATAAGGGGCACAGGTGTGGCAAGGGTAATTGGGATAAACTGCACCTGCTAGCATAGGGCAGGGGGCTCCCATGAGAGCAACTTTAGTGTCAGGTATGATCAGATCCCAAGGTAACCTGCTCAGATTTAACTGTGAATATGATGAGGAGCCAAACTGTAATTTAGCCTTATCTGTATTTCCAGCTATATTTATGCCTACCATATGCTAGAATACTTTGAAAAGACTTACAGGAAACTGAAATCTGAAGACAATGTGTCATAACTCTGAGGTTTAATCATAGATTATACGATTATTTACTATAAGACTGGGGATCTTGCAGGGTCAATATTTGCAAGACTGCAACCAAATTCCTTTCAGATTATTTCCCATCGTCCTCCTGGTGGAAATTTACAAGATGTTGAACAATGGAGCAGAAACGGAACAAGCTTTTGGCCACAGCTACCCTTGTGTGTGCAATGGTTTATTTTGAAAAAACAGCTCAAAAGAAAAAGAGAAGAGACAGCAGAATGTGGACACCACACTGGCTGAGAGAACAGAGAGAGGGATCCTTTCAGTTGTTCGCTATATTTACATGGCTGACTTGCATGAGCCAAGACAAAAAAGTGTGATAATATTAAACATATATTATGATTATCTTTAGAGTTTCGCAAGACATTTCTTTCTCTTTTCTGTTCACAATTTTATATTGTTCTTTAAGATATTAAATATCAGATGGTGTTAAATGATGTTGTTTTACTGCCAGCACTGCAACTTCAGTAAGTTGATGGGTGTGAGCATAAGGCTGTTTATTGTCAACAAAATTACAACAGCCCCGTGCTGTGTGACATTAAAAAAAGATGGTGACGAAGATGAGAAGTATAAATTACAAGAAAAAGAAAATATTTGAACTATCAGCAGGGTAAAAGGGCAATCAGCAGCAAGAGGATGGCACATAAGTCAGAAAAAAAAACTGTTGATGTATGTAGGCAGGTAAATTTAGGTCCACTTTGGCTTCCTTAGTCCTCTCACTACCAATTTATCATCATGCCATTGCTGCAGATAGATTTCCACGGGTTTAACTAGCGACTATAGGGAAGATACATAAAGATGACAGCCCCCCCTCAGTTAAACATACATCATAAACTCTCCCTCATAGCAGTTTGGTCAAAGGTCAGCTATTGTTCTTGTTGATAAGTGTACACTAGGGGTTGGGCTAGGAGCAACAGAGCGTTGGAGAACCTGTTGAAGAGTTTAAGTTTAAAGAGTCTCTGCTGGACAAGAAGTCGGTGTTCAGTGGATAAAGTAAAAAGTCCAAAATTCATTTAGGAATTAATGCTGTGTTTCTATGTTGTCATAAAGTCGTTTCAGCTCAAGAGTATGTCAGTCTGACTTTATCTTTCAACATTCCTTCCATCCTTGCCTTCTTCTCATGTCCTTTCCTTCTTTTCCTTCTTTTTCTCGCTTCTTTCTGTCCTTGTCTGGCTGCCTAGTTCTTGTTAGTCTCAATGTTGGAAGGCACACCCTTCCTCTCAGCATGGTGCTTCATCGTGCTGACAGCTTAGTATTGCTGCTAACTGACAGTATTGGTAAGAAGATTGTTGGCTGGGTGCTGCAGGCAAGATACATTATCATGCTTTAAAGATGCTAGCATTTGCGAGTCTTAGATAAGTAGGCTTGGAAGCGTTGCCAGAAATACTATGAAAAAAGCCTATCAGAAACTTCCAGAGTTTTTGGACATTTTGAGTCCATATATTTAGTTGTTGTTTATATCACAATTTCTGTCTGCTTTATTTGATTGAAACCAGCTTCCTGTGGCATTTTGCTGCCAGCTCTGTTTTAAAAACAGCCTGTTCATGTTTAACCAAGATGACCAGCTGCCTGTCCATTTCATCATGACCCTTTGGACAGATCCTGTTTGCAATTGGGAAACATAAGTTTAACCATTGATTGACAGAGTTTGGTCACTTCAGGTTAAAGTGGCTTGACACCCAACAAGTTGCTTGGAGTATTATGCCAGCTTCTTTCTTTGATGTTGTGCACGTTGCAGTTAGTCAGTGAAAGGCAAGATAGTGACTATACCTTTACACCATCAGCATTATTGTGCTGAGCAAAAGTGCCTTTAGTTTCTCTGACTGGCTGTCCACAAGTGAACCAACCAACAGCCATTCATTCACACAAATATCCAGCCAGATAGCTCTCAGAAAGGCAGCTAGTTAGTGGTCTGTTGCTGGGGCGGATATGGCACGACTTTTTAGCGAAAATCATCTCCCAAGCTCCAAACACAGCTGTGTTTATTTGGTGCAAGATACCACAGCTACAGAATGCCAGGATGAAGGTGCCTTGACAGATCTAGACTTCCAAAATGGAAAGCAAGTAGTGCCACATTTATAGTGACACAATTTATTTATTTATTTTTTGATTTGTTGCAATGAATGACTTATCAAATGCGGATGAGTGTGGCAGGCTTTTAGCATCTTGTCTGAATATCATTGAAAAGTAAAGGAGAAGATTCACATGCGTGTTTGCCTGAGGTTTTTTTTTTTTTTCTGAAAGTCTAAAGCCCTGACTAAAAATAATTGTCTGCTTGTGAACAGCGGGGCAAAAATAAGACCTTGTAGATCGGGTGTAGATGTTCTTGCACTGAATATTATTTCCAAATGAATGCTCTTTAATAATGGTTGAAGTGTTGTCACACTGGTTCTTCATGTGCAAATAAGATGCTTATAATGTATAATGAGGTGATTGTAGGCCTGATCTGACTTCCTTTCTGTAAAGTCTTTCCAAAAACCTTCTTTTAATTTTATTTATTTATTTATTTTTTTGGTACATTTCAGGATTTTATTTCTTTCTCGCCCCCTCTTTGTCTGTGTCCGGCTTCAGTGTATCTGAATCATGCCTAACTAATCGGGTGAAACTGCATATTGTGATAATGGTGTTCTCACTTAGTGGGGGGTCATAATGGTTTGATTAACTGAAACAGCATGTTATCCAGCCATAGGGGAGGTAGATGCAGACCCCCTACTCCTTAGGCAAACACAATTAATGCCTTGTAGAGCTGCATCGATTACACCGTCACTTTGTTGAGAGGAAAACTATGTTAATTTTAATAATTAATTACTCATTTAGGCTATTTTAAAAATGAAATTCCAGATATTTGGTGAATTTTAAGTTCTAATTTTGACATTTGCTGACTTTGCGTATCCTGCATGATAATGGAAGTAATAAATATAATTTAAAAAAATAAATGGTCCATAAATATCTGTTAAGCACACGATTTTTTTTCAGTAGAGCTTACCCCCTTGTAATGGATTCTTGCAGATCTTGTTTACTGTGAAGGGTTGTGATTAGGGGCTGTTTTTACAAAGATGATTGTTCTTTAGACTCAGCTACTGTGTCAGATGTAATTTCACCCTAAATTATTCTCAGGCAAGTTAGATTTTGGTTTACAAAAGTACAGATTGAGTAATTTTAAGATCCCTAAGTTCAATCAGCTGGAAGTTTTCAGTGGCTGTTGTGGTGTATCATCACATCAAACCAGCTGGGATCATTA
>VUQI01019685.1:0-14737 GCA_015106735.1 Paratilapia polleni | reverse complement strand
ATCATTAGTTATTATTAACCCTGTCTCTCTCCCATAGTGTGTCTTTTGTCCTGTCTCCCTCTGCTCTCTTCTGTTTCCCCTCACCCCCAACCGGTCGCGGCAGATGGCTGCCCCTCCCTGAGCCTGGTTCTGCCGGAGGTTTCTTCCTGTTAAAAGGGAGTTTTTCCTTCCCACTGTTGCCAAGTGCTTGCTCATAGGGGGTCGTCTGATTGTTGGGGCTTTCTGTCTAATATTGTAGGGTCTTTACCCTAAAATATAAAGCGCCTTGAGGCGACTGTTGTTGTGATTTGGCGCTATATAAATAAAATTGAATTGAACGATAAAACAAAAATGGCTACCGGAACAAGACAAAGAGTCCACAGTGTTTATCCAGCCTCCAAATTCCCCAGACCCCAATCTTTGTGTGGGTAGTTTATTTTCTTCAGTAAGCAGATATCGTGATGCGTCGCTGTACATACCATCGTTATCATGCAGAGGACTGTTAATCTGTGACTCTCACTCCTAACACAGCAGACATGTGCTTTTAATGTTGTTGCTGATTGTTGTAGTTTCTTTTGCATTATTTAATAATGTTGTCATTTCTTCACTGGTTAACGTAACCCCAAAAGGACCTTCAGTGAAGATCATCAGCTCCTCATCATCAGTGCAGAGCCTTTCTCACAGAAACATTAACACTGTGACCTGAGTTCTGTACTCACTATCCTGGTTTGATTTCACAGTTTATACATTTATAATAAAAGGCGGCTCTTATTAACAATCATCAGCCATCATCTCTAAAGGGCCAGTTCGCCCAAAATCAGAGAGGTGATAAAAGAAGAAAAGAAACAGGGGAGCGAGGAGTCGCTATCAAAGCTAGCCTTCAAACACCTGCTGATCCGCTGGCCCGTAACCTCGTCCTGTCAGGTGCAAATAGGCTGATTTACATGTAAATTTCTCATCCTCCATTAAACAGATAATGGTGTAAACACTAATGATGCTCAGCCACAGTGACGCCTGAACTGCACTTTGATGGATGAACGTGTTTGGACATGAGTGAAGATTTTTTTTTAACCTGAATTTTCATTTATTTCCATCCTCTAAAAAATAGCTCATTTTTCGGTATATAAGGGTTTGACCCTTTTTAAATAATTTTTCCTCTCCATAAAACTGAGTCATCACCTAAAGCAAATAATCTGGGGCTGAACGGAGTTTTAGTACCTGAAAAATATACTCAGAAAATCCAAAACTCCTGTTTGTTGCAGGACCTTAAAACATGGACTCTTCCTAAGTGTGCATCACTAGCAATTTGCCGCTGCTTTTAGGTCTGACGAGCCTCTGTGGTGTCCAATAGAAACGGTGCGTCATCCTAAATGGAATGAGGTGCATGTACAGGAAATGATGGCAGGAAAAAATAAAAAACACCAAACCTGACCAAAATTTAAAGCAGACCCTTTAAATCACTGTAGCAGGAAAAGTTCAGGTGGAACCACCAGCGTTAACTTGTTCCATTAGGATGTAAACACATGACCCGGGGGCCAGAACCGGCCCACCAAAGGGTCCCATCTGGCCTGCTGGCTTTGTGAAAATTACATAAATTGCATATTTTGGGCATTTCACCCATTTTTTTGTCCTTTAGAATGGATCAAAGGTCTGAAGTTTCACAGCTTTCAGACATCACCCCTAACCTGCCGTACGACACCAAAGTAAGTCAGAGATGAACCAGTAAATAACACAAAATATGGTGTTTTTTACTGTTAGTGTTCCATTAAATAACATCAGAGTTTCTGTTTTTTCACAATGTGGCCCACAAAATATGAGAGAATTTCCTTTTTTTCCAGGTAAGCTGCTGGCACTACAGTGTGGTGAAGCATGGTGAGCGCGCTGATGCTTTCTTTGATTTCTTACTGCAGCATTTCACTGAAACGTGGGAAAACTGAGACTTAAAAAAAAAAAATTAAGAATAAACTTAAACTTCATTACACTAAAACAAAGACAAACGGTTTAGAGGTATTGTTACTAGGTGAGAGTAACAACACCTTTACTGGTCCCAGCTTAAGATCAAACTGGCTGTATGTGGCCCACGAGCTAAATTGAGTTTGTCACCCTTACATCAGGTGAAGCAGCATGTACCAAACCCTGGAAGTGGCTGTGCACCTTCTCTGATGTCTTAAATCACACCTGAGGCTTTCCTCATTTGACATGTGTGGAAATGTAATCTGTGAATAAGCTCCATTAAAACTAAACATCTCCCCAGGAGACCAATCAGGACTCCTCAGCTCTAAAGAGTAGAAGGGGGGCTTATTCTCTACAGCTATACTGAGCAGAAACACAGTGACACGGCACGCAGGCTCATTCCACATAAAAACCATTCTTGTCTGATTAGTCAGCATCAGCCCTCCTCCTCCTCCTCCTCTTTCGGGGTTTTGGTCATTTTCAGGTGAAGTCTAAGGTAACAGGTGACAGTTGTTTGGGCTGCATGTCTCAGTTTTATTGGCCTCATAAACAACAAAGACGCGCAGACGCAAAGCCTGCTCCTTCGTTGTGGACAGAGGAGGTGCTCAAAGGGCTGCTCACGGCAGAAAAAGCTCCAAACACGATAACGCGGAGCCTGAAGTCAAGCACGCAGGGTTCAACTCGATGGTGTCTCTGAGCTCTGAGCCGCCGGTCTGCTGCCGCCGCCTCACGCGCTCTGCCTGCTCATCAATTCATCTTATTCTACATGTCGACGCATCAACAGGTTCCTGAAGCGCGAACTAATCCGTGTGGAAAGGGTGAGACACCTGCGTGTCGCAGGAACCACACACACACACACAGAGCGGCGGTTTGCTGCAGACACTCCGCGCTCAGCTCCTCTGTTTAACGGCTCTTTGCTTCATTTTTCATCTTTTCATCCTTTCATCCGGTGAGTGTGAGTGTGTGTGTGTTTCCTCTTACCGTCAGTTGTCGGCAGGCTCGTGCACAGCGGACAGCTCCCAGGTGCTGAAATGCGTCCAGCTCAACGTCATCCGCGCGAGGTAGGCTGTAACAGCGGCGCTGATTGGTCCCCGGGAGCGCTCTCTCTGATCAGCTGTTGGCCGTCCGGGCTGTCAGTCAGAGGGTCTCGGCTGTGTAAGTGAGTGACAGGCTCCTCTCATTGATTTACCTTTTCATTTATTTATTTTGAATATTCCTCTCAGTTCGAATCCATTTTATTTATACAGCGCCAGTTCACAACAACAGGCCCTTTATAATGTATAAAAAATAAAATAAAATTTAATTAGTTGAAAGAAATAAAATCTTTTTTTTTCTTTTTTTTTTTTACATTTATTGGACAATACATTTGGTAACAGTGGAGAGGAAGAACTCCCTTTTAAACAGGAAGAGACCTCCAAATCAGGGATTGGCAAGGTGCTGTCATCTGCTGGGGTCTATAGAAATAAAGCTGAACTGAATTTTTTCTTAACTGTGTCCTGGTGCCATCCATCCATCTTCTTCTGCACAGAGCAGCAGGCTAGGCAGGTATTCCAGACGCCCTTCTCCCCAGCAACACCTTCCAGTTCCTTCGGGGGAATCCTGAGGTGTTCCCAGGCCACACTAAGTGTATAATCTCTCCAGAGTTCTCGGTCTACCCTGGGGTCTGCTCCCAGTTGGGCAGGCCTGGAGGGGAGGCACCCAGGAGGTATCCTGATTAGATGCCTGAACCACCTCAGCTGACAGGAAGGAACAGCGGCTCTACACCGAGCTCCCTCTGGATGTCTGAGCTCTTCACCTCTAAGAAAGGAACTTTGACTGATATTTGTTTCACCTTAGCAAAAAGTTTGGATTTTCTTTTCAATAAATTTGCAGAATTCTTTCTGAATGTTTTCCTTTGTCATCACCATTCAATCTGACCCGTTGAAGGAGACATTTAGTATTTCAAAATGCCTAATCCATTTTATGTTTTGCGTTATACTTTTTTGATTCTTTGTATTCTTATTATCATTTTTAAGTTTAAATAAAAACGAATCCAGGGCTTTCAAGGATGAGAATGCTTCTGCATCTGGTTGAAATTGACCTTAAACCACCAAATAAATGTGTCATTAAAAAAAACAAAATGGATGAAAAATGACTGGACCCTGGCATCAAATTAATCTCACACTTCATGATGCACAGATCAGTAACAGGAAACTCTTTTCTACAAACAGGACAAAGATGAAAGAAGGTAAGATCCGTTACAGCATTTCTCAGTCATTAGACTAGATTTGCACTGATCTGCTGTGACCTTTCCCTCCAAGGGGACATGTGGACCCAAACCATGGCAGGAAAGATGTGACAGGATAAATGCTTTGGATACATCTGCATGGAAGTTTTTACCGGAGGTGGGACTTGGATAAGGTGGCGGGGTGTCGCTCTTTAAGTGAGAATGCACAGCATTTTTATCCCTGCCCCACATTTTCTGACTGGCTCCAGTTTATAAAAGTCACCGACACATGGATGCATTCCCACTGAAAGCCAAAGGTGAGCAGCTGAGATGCAACCGTTACATACAGAAACAAACAGTTCCTGAGTAGAAGAAGTTGGGAAAATTTCAGTTAAATAAAAGTGAACGAAATTTTCCCAACATGCAGTAATATTTGTCCTTCACATTAACCAAACATTTAACCTGCATTATGCAAATTTTCCTCTTACATTCAGTAACACACAAACACACTCTCTTTGCCCCACATTTATTCTGCTGGGTTCTGGACTCCCTGTTGGCCAAACTTCAATAATTAAGTTTTGGAGATCTGGATCTGGTTAAAGGGATTTTTAATGGGACTCTTACCGCTGTGGGACTCGTCAGGGAAATATCACAAACCAAACACGGGGTCTCCTCGGGTCTCATTGTGGATGCAGGGGAATCCTCAGCGTCGGTGGAGGTCGTTGTGCACATCCAACATCGATCACGGCTTGCAGCTCTTTCAGATTTCTAGAATTGTTTTTCATTTTGGAAATCTGAAATTAAAAATATGAAGAACAACAGAATTGATTGGAAAATTAAAAACCCCAAACAAATATCTGGAAAATATCCTTCTACAACACACACACACACACTCGTTTTGACATCTTAGTGGGGAACTCCATTGACATAATGCTTACCCTAACCCTAACCATAACCTAATTGTAACCCTAAAACCACGTTTTGAGCCTCAAGAATGCTCAAACATGGCTTCAAATTCGTGAGGACCAGCATTTGGTCCTCACAACTATAGTTTTATGTGAATTTTTGTCCTCATAATGATCTCTAAACAAATACACACACACACAGTTCTGATAAGCATGTTGGCTGTCTTGTACAAACTTGTTTTTATCATCTGCAGAACATTGCCCGTCTTCAATGGAAATGATTATTCATGCTTTTATTTTGTCACACTTTGATTATTGTGATTTATGCCTTTGCCTGAGCAAATCATCCCTGGATCGCTGGCAAATGGCCCAGAATGCTGTGAGGCTTCTCATCAGGTCCTCTAAAAGGTCCCACGTGACACCAGCTCCTCTTAAAGTTTAGGGTTCAGTTGAAGAACTTGGTGATCACTTTCAGAGCTGTTCATGGTCAGATGCCTCTCTATATGAGTGAAGTACTGCATCCATGTGTAACTACTAGGTCTCTGAGGTCAGCTGATCAGTGCTTGTTACCTACAGTAGATCCAGGTCAAAGCTGTGGACCTCGCATCAACTGGACTTTAGATCTGTGGACACTGTTGATACCTTTAAACAGAAGCTTAAGACCCACCTGTGCAGGCTTGCTTTTGTTTAGTTTTATCCATTTATACCGTTTTAACTGTTGTATCTGACTTTATATTGTAAAGCACTTTGCAACTTTTGTTCTTGAAAAGTGTTAAATAAATAAACTTTACTTTACACGTGCAAAATATGGCCCGAGGGTCAGAAAAGGCCCACGAACTGGCTCAATCTGGCCCTGAAGTCCTCAAAGGAATCCCGCCAAAATAAAAAAAAAAAAAAAAGCTATTTCATTCGATTTCAATACCTGCAACACCTTCAGTCTAATGGTAAATACATAAAAAATAAAAGTAGCATAATTGTAACATTTTAGTGGATTCTTTGAACAGTCGTAATAAACAAAGTCTTTATTTTTGAAACAAGGACTTTGTTAAATTCAGTGCTGTGTCCATCATATTCAAATACAGCCTGCTGGGCTCCCTGAGAAATAACGCCGCCCTCCGCTGTTCCACAAAAAAATCTAACCATATGGCGGCCACTTTGAAACTCCTCCAGGAGCTTATTTTGAATTCATTTTTCATTTAAGTGATCACCGAGATAAAAACTGCCCACTGAATCAGTCAAATCTGCTTAAAGAGCTTAAATTTTCAGATTTTCCCCCAAAACAACCAAAGTGATATTTAAACTTAAAATATGGATTTTTAAGTTTGATTTTCATATTGAATTTGCAGCCAAAAAACTCGTTACATATTTTACTTCATTACACTGACTTTAGCATTTCAAACTGTTTTATTTTTTTATTTAAAATTTAAAAAATAATAAAAAAAGCTCAAGGCTTTAAAGGATGAGTTTCTGCATCCAGGTGGACCTGAGGTTAGAGCACCAAAATTAACCATTAAAATAAAGGGAGGTGGAAAATAAGTGGACCATGACCGGATCACATTAATCTATATATCATGGACACCAGTGACAGGAAGCTGTCAGGATGTTCTTTTTCCTCCAGGATTTCAGTTCAGGATCCTTCGAGTGTCCAGTGTCTCACCTTATTTAAGTTTCAGTTTATTTCCACTCTAAAAACTCCACAGCCTACAGGTGTGGACACATGATGTAATCAAAACACAAATTTTGATTAACAAGTTTTACCAACTTCACATTTGAAGGCAGCACTTCAGAGCAGACAGATACCAAACTCTGATGAACCACAACAGTCTACGCCATTATAATCAATATACAAAATTTTATTACAAAAAGAAAAATCCGTTCTACAAGTTTTCAAAGTTCCACATTAAAAATGACGGCAAACATTTTTAACTAAACTACAGATAAATCCTGGTAGTAAAATGACAGTGAAGAAACAGCACCGCGGGAACAGAAAACATGAGCAGTGCTTCCAGAAACAATCATTCTTAAAAAAAGAAAAAGAAAAAAGGAAATCTTTCCTGACATGCTGCTGTCCACCGTCTGCGCAGGAGTTTCAGTTCATCATCATCACAGGAAATAATCTGGCTGCCTGTTTTTAAGTAGCAACGAGGATCTAAGATTTAACAGACCCGAATTCAGCAGAAAAAAAAGTTTTAAAACAAACAAAATAAATCTTAAAGGGGACTAAGTGACAATAAAAACTAAATCCCTGAATTATTAGAGGAGTACAGGTCTGACCGAGGCCGACCGACAGGGACAGCAGGCTATACTGTTGGACTTATCCAACCAAAAAACAAACTTAAGCTGAACAATGCATCACAAACTTCACATCCTCAAACACAGAAACCGCTTAGTCATCATCATCGTCGTCCTCATCTTCATCCTCCTCATCATCGTCCTCCTCGTCATCATCATCATCGTCAGCTGGTTCTGCTTTCTTGGCAGTGGGCCTGCCTGGGCCGCTCTTCTTCCCGGCGTCGCTCTTTCCAGAGCCACCTTTGGCTCTGTAGGCAGCGACGTCCTAAAAGGAAGGGAGAGAAACATGTCAGGAACACCTGCTCAGGTACATGTTACACTGTTCAACAACACCGGAAAACAGGCAGGCACCTTCTCGTATTTCTCCTTCAGCCTGGCGGCCTTGGCCTCATATGGGGCCTTGTCTTTGGCACCCTGCGTGGCCCACATCTCGCCGAGCTTCTTGGCGATGTCACCAATGGAGATCCCCGGGTTCTCCTCTTTGATCTTGGGACGGTGGTCAGAGCAGAACACGAAGAAAGCAGAGCTGCAGGAGGGAAAGGAAAGTTAATCTGAGAAAAATCACAAATGTAAGGAAAAAGAGCAAATTTCAACAGGAGACGGGCTTTAGACTTACGGTGGCCTTTTGGGGGCGTTGGGGTCCTTCTTCTTCTTGCCCTTCTTGGCACCCTTAGGTGGCACATATGTCTTCATCTCCCGGTCATACCGGACCTTGTCGTTCTTGGCCATCTCCTCAAACTTTCCCTTTTCCTTGGGTGACATAGTCTACCCCACACACCCAAAAATTAAAAAAAAGCTTTAAAATGGGACAGAAATCGCTGCAGCTACACTTTATTTAAAAATACATAAATAAAAAAATAATTCACGGTTGTGTTACTGCTCGTAAAAATTTAAAGGTCTCAGGACTCACCTTCCATCTCTCTGAGCACTTTTTGGAAAACTCTGCGAAGTTCACGCTGGTTCCTGGGTGCTTCTTTTTATGCTCCTCCCGGCAGGTCGCCACAAAGAAAGCGTAGGAGGAAGTTTTCCCTCTCGGCTTATTCGGATCCTTTGTCATGGCTGCGATTAATCTACAAAATAATGAGCAAAAGAACCCAAATGAAACTCGGCTAACAAAACGATTTACCGAGTTTCGTGTTACACGCCCACTCCGACACAATAACCGAACGTAACCCTCACATACGCCCTTAAACTTTTAAATTAAAATGAGCGCAGATACAGGTAAATATTCGCAGATTTGCCGTCGGGTGCAGTGTTACTGCAGCAGAAATAGGGCGAGCAGACGCCAAGGGGTGATATAAGGCTCTAATCGGCTTTCTGCCTCTCTGGCACAAAAAGACGCGACTCCATTTTGTATCTTCCCGCCTAAACACAACTGCGCCAAAAACTTCCCCAACAAAGTCCCCGCAATACAAATCGCTTCACGCTAACGCAGCCGTTCACCGGATTTCTGCCTTTGAGTGCGGTGCAACTAACAACGGGAACGACTCTAAAGCAACCGGAGATTTCATTCAAACTTTAAAACAAGAGGCGCTTCCGTCGTGCTGCGAGCTAAGCTACCAAACCAAATGGCGTTTGAACGGCATGTTGCGCACTAACTTGAGCACACAGCAATACACCAAAGCGCCAGCGTTAGAGTATCAAAAGAAACCGCAAAACTTCGCCGTTTTTCACTTTAAACACCCACAATCCGCTGGCTCTGTCACAAACACCGTTTGGCTATTGCTGTGATTTATCTTGCAAATGATCTAGAAGCCAAATAACGTAAATAAATTTTAGCTGACAAAACTTAAAATACCCCAGAAATAGCAGCACACATCACAGCAATTTCCCACACAAAACACGTGAACCTTTCAACAACTGTTAGCTAAACACAAAGATTATAACGCAGACGTGTCTTACCTGTTCTCTGCAAGACAAGTTGTAAACGACTGAAGGAGGAAGGACGAGGAACTGTTTTGTCACCGTCTGCGAGGCCACACTAACTTTACTAGAACTAGTTCCACAGCTCCTCCCCGCCGGCAGCGGATTAGCCGGGATCAAGTATTTAAATTTGAACGCAGGGCACACGGCAGACACGCGGCTGCGATTGGTTGTGTTAGTGAAGTGAAGCCGTCATGTTTGTGTGCATCATCTGAAAGCCGATTGGTCGCTCTGGGCTTTTAAACATACGGCGCGAAAAGCTCTCTTTGTTTGCTGCTAGTCAAAATATGTTCATCTGTTGATGACGTTCGGTTAACCGTTTGTTTTCAACGTGAGAGCGAGAGCAGCAGAACCACTTCGAGCTCGCTTCTCTTCCGCTTCAAACAGCAAGCAAATGAGACAATAAAAACAAAACTGCTCATTTGGTTTTTAACCGGCGGTAATGACTGAGAACTCAGCAGAAGACTGAAAATAACTTCCGGCTGCAGTCTTCCCTTTCAAACTTGATTAGTACATCACATTTTGACTGCAAACCCCTACATTAGGCTGTACTGTATTGGTTAAATATTGGAAATTTTATTTTATATTATTTTAAAATGGCTACTGTGTATAGGCAATACGTTTTATGCCAAGACATAATATAAATTCTTTAAAGGAATGAGCATGCTGAAAAGGTTCAGCAGTGAGGCCAGATGGAGGAATCACAGTGCAAGTTCTTTTTGTTGGTCTGCAGGACAGTGCATCAATAAGCAGGCGTCATATAATTTGTAATGCATATAATTAAAGATCCAACACCAACAGAGTCAAGGGGTAAAAACAACATAGTGGTGGTTTGGTGATAAGACTGACAAAAGGTTTGTTCTCATAGCTGTAGGTTCTTACATGTGCATTAGAACAGGCTTCATTCGGACTGAAAGGTGGTAGCAACACACACTGCAAACATTTTAAACTTTAAATCCACAGACAGGCAGTTATCCATGAGTGTCAACCTAAATGAAAGGTGGAAAAAAGATTAAAATAGGGGTGAAAATGGAAAAAATGGCTGCAGGAATATTGTGCACCTTTAGGCAGCACATGCTAAACTGACTGGCTCCATTTCTAGAAGCAAGTCTCACCACCTGAATGCCTCTGGGAACTTATGTGGGAAAGTTTTAAAGCATTATCTAAATCAACCTTAATTTTTAAGAGCCACTAGGAGAGGCTAGAATCAGCAGCTGAATATGATAAAACATACTAAAAGGTTTTACTGACTTTCCCCCAAAATAAAGTATGAAAAAGGTATTTTTTCCCCCTGGATGTTTTATTTCTACCACTTTACTGTTGCACATTTCTCCCATAAATTTGAATTCGGGATTCTTTCAGTGCCATAAACCTCTCTGATAACGTCTCTCGTAGAGTCCTTTAAACATCACAGAGACCCACCTCTGAATCCATGTACAGATCCATGAAGCATGGATTCACAGCTGGGTTTTCACAGTTTATGAGCTCAAAGGTAAATCCAGAGAAAAAGATAAATTCACTGTAGATAGTGCATCACAATAAGTCCCAAATGGATCAATTGAAACTGTTTTAGCTTGGTTTAGTAGACCCTCCAAAGAGGTGATTAAAGGTGATTTACAGCCTCGTTGGTCAGGCAGTCTGCTGGGGGGGGTCACGCCTCACAGTCATTCAGTGGGTCATCCTTATGTAAAGTTGGAGGTTGCTGGGAGGCAAATACATGTCAATGAAACACTTCTGCACCACTTTAAGCTTTTGTTGGGGCAAACAATTTGTTGTAAATCAAGTCCTCATGCACCCCACCACCCCTACAAACACCAGACCAATACGACATTTTTAATACTTTTAATTCTTCATATTTACTCTGGGAAAACAGGTATGTAGGCTACAGAGCAGAGAGTGAATTTAAAGACTGACGACAGCTGCTCAGAGAGCAAAGTATCTTAGGAACAGGAATAGAAACCATGAAATACAAGCAAATTTGATCTATTTATTTATTTATGCCACTATGAGATTTTTATTCATCAAGCTCCTTTCTTTATTTTACTTTTTTCTATTTAATTGTGCTTCTTTTGTGTAATTCTTCCATTGTTGACCTATCTAGTCATCTTGTATTTACTGTACTGAACTATTATAGGTTGTCTTTAATGTTTTGGCAGCTGTAACATGGGAACTTTCCCAACTTTTTGATAAAGTAGATCTAACACAAATATCATGACTGAAAACTGGAAAATAATCCAAAGGAGGCCTCAAAACGCGGGGATCTTAAAGGTAGAAAGTATTGTAATTTACTGTTTTTAAAAGTAGCTCATATCCTTCCAAAACTAAACTAAAGCTTTCAACAGAGAAACGAACACTGTGACTTTATGTCCAAACATCTGTGTGTTGTGTTGAAGAGATATCAACTGAAGTTAAACTAGAGACAAGCTGTCCTTTAGTGTAATACCAGTTTGTACCGCAAGATGGTGCAGTGAGTCAGTGTAGCCTTTATTTAACCAGGTAAGTCATTAAGAACACATTTTTATTTGCAGATGCGGACTGGGAAAAGGCAAACAGCCTTAAAGAAATGTTGTAAGGCTAAAAAACAAAAAAGGTCAAAAGTTAAATTGCAGCCAATGTCCTAAAACATCTCAGCACACACTGGTAAAACTATGCCCTCTGGTGGTGAAAGTTTTAGTTAAAATTTGCAGATGGTATTTACAAAAAGGACCTTTAGAAAAGATATGTCTGCCCAATAAAGTAGCTTCCTGTTACATTTTCTGTGAAATATTTGATAGCAGTTGTATAAAAATCAACAGGAAAAAACATTCTTGGTCAAACCTTAATCTCTGGAAGGAAAACACATTATGAAGGGGAGGGGTCGAGGCCAGTGCTGTTAAAACGAAACTCACCAGAACACGACTGATAAAGTTGAAAAAATACCTTCATCTTTCCTGAAGGTACTGCGACACACTTTATGCGCTGGTCTTTAAGTGAACTTTCTTCTGATTGGCTGCAGGTGGATGGGGCTTCAGTGCTCACAACCAGAGATGGCCATTACTGGGGATAATTACCATCACACAAAGCCAAGAGTGGAAAAAACAGTCTGAAGCCTGAGCTTCATCATTTCAATCAGCAGGGCCGCTACCTGCCGGACACACCGGAGAGCGTACCGGTGTGTCCGGCAGGTGGCAGCACTGTGAGAATAGTAAACACCAAAGAAGAAGAGCCGTGTGGTTGTAGTCGTAGTTCTGAACGGAGCCGCGGTGGCGGAGACAGAACCGGAGAAATTTTTACGGAACACCGGAAGCACGCAGAGAAAGTGAGCCCACGCGGAGCAGCGGGCAGGCGGTCAGTGTGTCTGTCTGAGACCGGAGAGATAGGAAGATGAGTGATGCCGCTGTGGACACGAGCACGCTCTGCCTTTTTGACGTTGACGGCACGCTTACGGCCGCGAGACAGGTGGGAAAAGTGTGTGTGCGCGCGACCATAGATGATATAAAACTAATCCTGCACCTGACTCCATTCATAGAAACATGACTGTACTTTCCGTCAGTGCAACTTCCGGCTCCACGTTGTTATTGTAGTTCTTCCGTACGCAAATGTGCTCCGCAGAAACTACGTAACATTGGTTCCGCTAAGTTACGTTAGCCAGTATGAGCGGACTGTTACTGCCAAAATTTATTAGCAGATAATAATTAATAGTGTGATGTTATCGCTATGGTTACTAAGGCAGCTCATACCATAGATTACGTAATATGTACAGTGCATACACCAGTAAACGGTGGCTTGATAGCGTTTTTGCTAGAACAGGAAGTGCGTGACGGAACGACAAATGTGAAACACTCACGTAATTTTCTAAAAGTTTACGATAAAAAAAAAAATCACGTTAACCATAAATTATGTAAGCACTGTCCTAACCACGTGCATTTGGACACACACTTCTGACGGTCATTAATTGTGCAGCTGATTCAAACGACGCTCATGCTAATCGTGTTTCCGTTGGTTTCCGCTAGCATTTTGCTAACCGCTGAAACGAGCGTCACCTAACGGCCCTGCCTGTCACTCCGGGTCAGCTGATTGGCAGGTGGCCCTTAAAAAAATATTTCACAACTCAGCCGAGCTTCCGACGGAGCTTTATAATATCAGAAACAAGTGAAAGTGCTGCCACGAACGCCCTCCGCTGGTGTCACCGTCTGTTTCTGTGTGGACCGCCATCGGCAAACTGTGACTGATGGTTTAAAACCACCAGGACAGCGAGTGAAAAGAGGGTTTAAACTGACAATACTAGTGAAGAGGCTTCTGTGGAACTACTCAGAGCTGCTTATCAGATATAAAACACCAAAAACCAAAGGAGAATTCCTCAGTGATGTTGATGCTGATCCTCTCTGCCCCTGACCCCATGCAGACTGCTTTAGGTACACTCTGGTTTTCTTGTGCTGGAGCAGAGGTCGTGACCTTGCGGCTCTTTTGCCCGTCTTCAGGGGCTCCCTGTGTGGCTTTGACAGAAAACTAGATGAATTTGGAAATGAACAAGGACAGCTTTATAGATCCTCAGTTTCAGTGTAGGCCTGTATATGCTAATGTTTTTACTCCACTGCACAGCTGGTCTGTTTTTTTTTTTTTTGTTGTTGCTAATAAAAACAGTTAAAGTTTTCATTTTATAATTTCATAAATGCAACACAACACAGTGTTATTGTAATTAAAAGGCACAGTTAGAGGTACCAAATAATCCTAAATGGCCAACTGAAGAGTCGTCACATGTGGTAAAGGTTTTTACCTCACACCGATTACACCCACCGGCCACTTCATTAGGTACACATGTTCAAGGGCTCATTAACGCAAACATCCAGTCTCAGTGCATTCAGGCCTGTAGACATGTTGAAGACGACCTGCTAAAGTTCGAACTGAGCATCAGAATGGGAAAGAGAGGTCATTTAAGTGACTTTGAACCTGGCATGGTTGTTGGTCTGAGTATTTCAGAAACTGCTGATCTGCTGGAATTTTTGCACACAACCATCTCTGGGGTTTACAGAGAATGGTCTGAAAGAGAAAATATCCAGTGAGCAGCAGTTCTCTGGGCTGAAGTGCCATGTTGATGTCAGAGGTCAGAGGAGACTGCTTCCAGTTGATAGGAAGGCAGCAGTAAATCAAATATGCACTCGTTACTATCAGAGTATACAGAAAAGCATCTCTGAATGCACAACATGTTGAACCTTGAAGCAGTAGAAAATCACAGCTAAGAACAGAAAACTGAGCCTACAATTCACACAGGCTTACCAAAACTGGACAACAGAAGATTGGAAAAATGTTTCCTGATCTGATGAGTCTCGATTTCTGCTGCGATATTCAATTCAATTCAGTTTTATTTATATAGCGCCAAATCACAACAACAGTCACCTCAAGGCGCTTTATATTTTAGGGTAAAGACCCTACAATATAAAGCATCTTGAGGTGACTGTTGTTGTGATTTGGTGCTATATAAATAAAGCTGAACTGAATT
>VUQI01019683.1:0-10664 GCA_015106735.1 Paratilapia polleni | reverse complement strand
CTGTAAAAGGGAGTTCTTCTTTCCCACCATCGCCAAGTGCTGCTCACAGTGGATTGTCTGATGGTTGGGGCTTTCTCTCTAATATTGTAGGGTGTTACCTTACACTGTTAAACAACTTGACATGACTGTTGTTGTCTGTTGGGAACTGTCACTTATTAATAAAGCTAAATGAAATTGAATGGATGGAAATGGATAGATGTTATTGTGTCTGAGAAACAGAAAATCATTGTTCACAGATGGATTGTTGTTTTGTGTGTCTGCAGTCTCTCAGGCTGTCTGATCACAGAGGGAGGCTGTACTTCTCTGGCCTCAGCTCTGAGCTCCAACCCCTCCCATCTGAGAGAGCTGGACCTGAGCTACAATCATCCAGGAGACTCAGGAATGAAGCTGCTGTCGGCCGGACTGAAGGATCCACGCTGGAGACTGGACACTCTCAGGTATGTTTATGGTTGCGGCAGATGGCTGCCCCTCCCTGAGCCTGGTTCTGCTGGAGGTTTCTTCCTGTTAAAGGGGAGTTTTTCCCCCCCACTGTCGCCAAGTGCTTGCTCATAGGGGATCGTCTGACTGTTGGGGTTTTCTCTCTAGTATTGTAGGGTCTTTAGCCCAG
Organism: Paratilapia polleni; assembly: GCA_015106735.1. Classification (NCBI taxonomy): domain Eukaryota; kingdom Metazoa; phylum Chordata; class Actinopteri; order Cichliformes; family Cichlidae; genus Paratilapia; species Paratilapia polleni. The sequence goes on along the minus strand of VUQI01019683.1, from coordinate 10,057 downwards.
TATAAAGCACCTTGAGGCGGCTGTTGTTGTGATTTGGCGCTATATAAATAAAACTGAACTGAAATGAACTGAATTTACACTTCAAAGTTTATGAAACTGATGTCAATTTGTAGAGACTGTTTTGCTCAACAAAACATATTAAGTATCATAGACGGGTACTTTCCACAAAGGCCTGCAGAAATACACCCACTGGCCTCCAAAAAGCGCCCTCCCTGCACACTCTATATTTGTATGGCTACACGCTACAGTGAATGAATCCGATCTTTATGGATAATTTACCATTGTATACAAACATGCACAGGCACCTTGTGAACGCGCGTGTGTGTGTGAGTGAACACGCTGCTATATTTGGAGTGTTTGTCTGTGAGCATCTGTCAGAAACTCTAAAGGAGCATCGCAGCTGAAGCCTGCCCGCTTCCTGCCCGCTTCCTGCCCGCTTCCTGCCTTTCTGGCCACTCTGTTGACCACGTATGCACACTCAGTAACACACCGTTCCCTTTTTCTCCCTCAGTCACCTTCAGTCCTTTCACCCGCTCTTCCCTTTTGTTGTAACTCTTCGTGTGTCTCATTTCTTTCTCGGCATGGAGGCTCCATGTGTCAGGCCGATGTGGAGTCAGCTCGAGCTGGGACTGCGGGACCGTGAGCCTCTTTTCCCTTCGCATTTGTTCCAGTACCCATCATGCCGCCGCCTCTGGCTATTCCCCAGCTGATCAGCGGCGTACTGTGGCCAAAGCCACCTTACCTAACCTCACACCAACCACTCCCGCTGCTGCTGCTGCTGCTGCTGCTATCTGCGCTATACAACACAGTGGCTCAGTACAATACAGCCTGCCGCACTCCTAGGTAATTTGCTTATGTGGGTTGTTCAGTCTGCGTGCATTATGCAATGTATTACCATATTGCTGTGCAGGGTAATGTTTCATAAAGTAGCAAAGTGCAGAGGAGTGTGATATCCGGTCCACCTACCCTGTGTGTGACTGGGTGCATACATTTGTTTGTGTTTGTGTCTGACTCTGTGTTTGGGTGTGATGGAAGGAAAACAGTGCAGTCTCTGGTGTGCCTCCACTGAAGCAAAGGTCAATAATTCACCCAAGGATTACAGAATCTCATAAATTGTTTTAGTTTTCAGACACTCAGACAGGTCTATGTAGTATTGAATTTTTTTCACCTCTCTGCAGTGTGATTCTTATTGCAGCGAACGAGGGGGTAGGAATGAAGTCCATGTATGTTTACTTTGTCTATGCATGAAAGCACACATGCTAGCAAGACAGGGATGTAGTTAGGTGTTGTTTTGTCTGCCTATAGTGGGTTTATTCTGAATATCAGAGAGGGAAAAAGCCCTGGAAAAGCCTTTGTAAGTCTCAGCAAGGTTTTGATCTCTTTGCTGGGACTGCATTGAAGCTGTATGTATGAGACTCCAGCTGAGCGAGATAATTCTCTAGATGCTTCCTGTGAACTGGGCCCACACATATCTGCCACAATAATAACACACAACGGAAGGGTGGAAGTGATTAAATTTTCCAATTCAATTTTTTTTTTCATCCCTGCACATAGGTCCGTCTGTCTGTCTGTTGTCTGTTTGCCCGCCAGGAAAATCAGTCCCTTTGCTTTGCTACACAGGGGATACAATCGCTCAGTGATTGCATGATGCATTCCTCTGTGCTGCACCGATGGATGATGCCTACTGCTTGGACAACTCTCAAAGAGATAACTGTGCGGAGAGAGATAAAGATAAAGTTGTGGTTAAATCTCCCAACTTCTTCAACCACATGCAGCCCTGCTGGCCTCACATCAAAACCAATCTTCCTTTGTTTGTCTTCTCTAGCCCGCGTCCCTCGCGGCCTTCCCTGTTACACTCAAGAAAAAGATGATCTCTTCTCTGCTAAAGAATAAGGTAATAAAGCTTCATTTCTGTGCATCGCTCAAGCAAATCAGAGATTAGCACAGTGCTTTTTCTTTGCCTCAACCGATTTGAGAATGCAGGTCAATAGTTTAAGCACGCCACCGATTCTGAGTTCGATTAGATGATGGCCAATCATTCTAAATGCTGTGTTTTCGCCAGTCTGAGGAGCACCAAGGGCAAGGCCATTTCGATGTCAGTAAGTCGGTTGTGTTGGAAGAGACAAGCTTATGTCAGTTCAATCAGTAAACTGAAACACTGGCTCCCAGTGCAATCAAAAGCAACAACATGAAATCTGTCATGGGCTTATCTATTCCCCTTCACAGTGGGCTACGGCTGATTTTGGCTTTTTGATTTTGAAGATATTGATATTTTTAGAGTGAAAATGCTGCAAAATAATAGTCAGTATCTTTCAATCTGAGGAGTCTTGACAAAAAGAAACATCCCTGAATGTAATACAGGGGACATATGAAGACTGAGGCAGAGCAGTTTTGCCAGATGTGGTAAATCTCAGAGCAGCAGAGGATGAGGCCAACCGCTGTGAAATATCTCTGTTGTGCTCTAGCACAAACTTTTTGCTGTACTTTCTGCCTTGTGTGAAATGTACCAGATGATTTTTTCCACATCATACATAAGGATACTTTCTTTTGTCTATTACCAATCTGGTGAGCCTCCTTTTGTGTCCGCTTTTTAGTTTATATCAGTGCGAATAAAAAAAAACCTAAAAAACTCCTACATGGATACAGTATTTCTCTGAAGAATTTATTCCTAGCAGGGTGGGAAAGGCTGAAAGAGTCTTTAGAATTCTAGGTGATAACAGACTGCATATAAAAGATAGACATAGCTGCCTTGATGTCACCCAATGGTTAGTGAAGTCTTGTTGTGATTGTTCAAGTTGAGCATTTTTTCGGTGTCGCCATCTCGGTCTTTTTGAAACCAGGAGAGACAAGTGACAGGTGGACACAAAGGAATACTGCATGCTTATAGGCTTGTGACTTGTCAAAGTAAAGTATACCCTGCTTCATCCTTCTTTTTAACTCTAATGTGGACCAAACTTTACAAAAATATGAAACTATCAGCTGAGTCGACAAACTCGTCACAAAAACGTTTACTGAGGTCACAGACTAGGGAGGTGAAAAGTAGTTTTCTCACAGGCTTCTACACAAAGCCAGATGAGTCGCCCCCTGCTGGCCATTTAAGAGAATCCATGTTTAAAGGACTTGAACGTTTGCTTTACTTTTTACAGCTGCAAGCTACGTCCATCTACTATTTGCAATATATGGTGACAAAACGTGACACTAAAGCCTTTGTTATTGAAAGTGTTAATGAAGGCTTTAGGGTCAGCAGCTCATTAAGGCGAGGTGACCAGTGACACTATTCAAAGATAAGAGGAAATGTGCCATACATGTTTCCAATAAATTGGGTTTTCATTTACAAAACATTACTGAGCAAAATGCAGAATTATGCAGGTTATTATTAGGTCAGACTTTCATAACATTGCTTTTTCTTGACATCTGGATAGAAATGAGCAGAGGGTTATTGTGAACACAAAATAGCGTTCTTATTTTTGGAATTTCCTTCTGCAAAAATAATATAAAGGGTCTTTTTCAAGAACAAGAAGCCCTGCACCCAGAAAGAGCAAATGTAAATGACCCTTTAAAGGTGCTATAATGAATATTTTCATGCTAGCAACAGAACAGTGAATATGAGTAATGTGAAAGGAGATGCCCGTAGTCACAAACCCACAGAGAACCCATCTAATTTGAGCTACACAGAGTGTTTTATGTTCTTTCAGCTAATTTTTTCGTGGGTCTGTGGCTCACACCTTTGTTATTCTGGTTCACTCTTATCATCTTAATGAGTTTTATTCACAGCACAACAGGCTTTTTTTTTTCAGCTGGAGAATAGTTGAACAGTTACGAGTGAACAAACTCAATGTTTTCTTAGTAAATACTCGGAAATGAAAACAGTGCTAAAGGAAACATAATTTTTAAAGTTGTATCCTAGTAGTAAGAAAAATGGTTTTGCATGTTAATGCTGCTTTGTGTGTGCTAGACTGCTCAAGATGACGTGTTTAAAGAATGATAATGTCAGTGTTGTCTTTACCACTTGCTCTGCTGTCTCTAAGTCACAGTATTTTTTGCCCCATAAAAAAAATGTATCTATCACATTTGAGTACTTCCTTATGCTACAGTCACACTAGGGAAAAAGTTGTAGCCCGCAGCATGACCAAATTTATTGTGACTGTGTGCAATGAACTAACAGTCCCGTTGCCTTTGAAATGGTTGTTTTGAAGGTGGGGACCAGGTCTGTGACCACTCGCAGTCAGTTGCTGTCTTCAGAACAACTTTGGTGCATCAAGATGGAGATAAAACAGCATTAAGACAGAGTCAATCTGCTATCAGTCTGCATGCATGTAATTGCTAACTTGACCCCATTCAATTTGAAACTGATAGCAGTCTGTTTGTGATAATTATCTGTTACAGTCTATTGCCATCTACATACACAGAAATTCACATTAACTACTTGAATTCAGAGTCCAGCTAGAACCTCATAGATCTGAAACAGAAATTCAGAAATTCCTCCACAAATACTGATGTAGTTCCTGCAGGACGGTGATTTAACTGCAACACACTCGGCAACCTTGCTTTTATGCAGAATACAACCAGTTGGCAACCAGTTGAGTCAAGTCCCCTACTGCAAAGAGACTCTTCGCTGATGAGTTGTGTTCATTAGCGCAGACTGACTCAAATTGATTGCAACGTGTTGGCAATTTTTCTGCACTGATAAATTAGACACCAATTATTTGTAGACCTTCACCAGTCTATCTGAGGTCCTAGTTGGACCACAATTGCTGGGGACCGATAATTGTGTATCTGCAAACTCCTTTGCAACCCACATCCACTCCAGCTCTACCTTTTCATGCTTTGTCGAAATAATTCAATGTACAGTCCACCACCCAATGTAAGGTTTATGCCACAGTTGCCCTAAATTAACAGTATTGGTAATTACCAAAATCATTTTTTTATGTTTCTGTAATGGTTAATCTACCAGCATGTGCAAGCTCTTTAATCAAAATTGTATTTTTAATGGTTAAGTGTAATTATTCCATGAATTTTCAAATTTACTGTTTTACAAAAAAGCAGAAGAAAAAGTAAAGCACATTATTATTTTGGCATCTTAATCAAAAAATTACAGTTATTTACTTGCATTCCTGGACAGAAAAATTAGTTTTAGTGGTTGAATGTTATGCTTGATTAATTTCTGACTTCTCAGAGAAGTCCAGTGTGTCGGCTCAAATTTGGGTTAAAAAATGTGAATTGAATGGTAAAACATCGAGAACTCACTGAAAAGCAAAAAGTCCACATTAAAGCACTTCATGATGCTGGATGGTCTTTCTCATTTTTATGACAAGTGGTCTAATAAATTTGTTAAGCACTGTAATTATTGTCATTAATAGCAACTCTGTTCTGTATAGGGGTTCTGCTGTCGCTAAGTTGCAGTATTTTTTGCCTTGTAAACAAAAAAGTTACATAGATCACATTTTAATACTAAGAGTTTGTTCAGGCAGGACACAAAGTAAAGCTCAGCCACTATCCCAGCAGATCAACTGGGATCTTAATGCCAGCCCACACAATCTCATGGCTCTGCTGATACCCTTCTAAGGTGCATAATTTAAGCTGCTGTAACTGACCTACAGTTGAGCATCTACAAGCCACTTTGCAGCCCACCTCTACTCCAGCTCTACCTTTTCATGCTTTGTCAGAATTAATCAGTGTCATATCGGTCACTAATCACTGCTCTGTCCTTTATGGGGGGGGCTCTTGCTGTTGCTCTTACTGCCTTATTCTTTTCACATTGCTGCATGGATAGGTGGCAGAGATCCCAGAACAGAGCCATATCACCAAATATAAATGCTGTAGATGAAAAAGAGTCTTCTTTTCACAGTAGTGGTAAATTCTAGTACAGTTATTGTTTCCAGGCAAATATTGTACTGAGATTCAGTGTCTCTTACCAAAATGCCTCCGTTTGCATTTGGCATGGCTTTTTTCAGGTGAAATAAACAATCAAAATCTATTTGTGAAAGACATCACTATGTCTTTAAATTGAAAAGAGCTGGAATTACACAATATGGCAAGAGTAGATTCACATTATCCTAACAGCAAGATATAATGCAGTACCTCAAAGACAGCATGAAGCAATAATACGTACTGTAGACCCTCACTGTATGTCCCCTAGAAAATTCAAATGTCTCACCACAAAAATGAACTGGAGAGTGAGAAAATAGGAGCTGGGAGGCAGGCAGAGGCAGGGGTGCTGGTGAATGATGCAAGCTGAGCTGTGTATAATGGAGGAATACATTCATACAAATATTGTCACGGTGGAGACACAGCCATCCCAGGTTTAACCAGTTCGTACAACGGGTGAAGAATTCTCTTTTTTCTGTTCAAATTTCTGCTGTGAAAAAATGAAAATGGAAAGGCTCGGTTACCTGCGGGCAATTTCTCACACATGATCGAGAATAGACCCTAATGAGCTGCCAGACCTCGAGTGGGCAGAGCAGACTTGCCTCTGATGGTAGCAGGCTTTCCTTCCAACCAGGAGGTTAGGAAAAATATATACATACACAGTTAAGACTCACCTCGGTCATGATTCTATATTTTCAGTCACAGTGAGTTCACAACACTGAAAGGTTGCAGTGCTACAAGAAGGTGGAAGAAGGCAGAAGAGAGTAATGTAAATAGCTGCTGCTTGAGAATGTGTTTGGATTATAGTGGTGCAATCTAGGAAGAGTTGTTTTTTTCTTTCTAAAGTAGAACTGTCAATCTTTTCCTTATTATATGTCCTAGTCAAGGTAAAAAAAAAAAAAGAAAAAAAAGTATACTCTCTGTAATAAAAAAATATCTGGTCCTCACCAGGTCTTAAATTTAGGTAAAAACAACCTCAGATGAGCAAAAATCATGACATATTACACCATCTCATCATTTATTTAACAACAACAAAAGCCAAAATGCAGAAGCAGAGTGTGAAAAACTAAGTACTCCCCATGATTTAATAGCTTGTAGAACAACCTTTAGCAACAATAATTTGAAATAATTGTCTTCTGTATGACTTTATCAGTCTCTCGCATTATTTTGATAGAATTCTGGCCCACTTTTCTTTACAATGTTGCTTCAGTTCATTGAAGTTTGAAGCATTTATTTATGCACAGCTCTCTTAATGTCCCGCCACAGCATTTCAACCAGGTTGAGGTCTGTACTTTCACTGGCCATTGCAGCACCTTGATGTTTTTTCCCATTCAGCCATTCTGTTTGCTGGTGTGCTTGGGGTCATTGTCTTATTGCAGATCCAATTTTGGCCAAGCTTTAGCTGTTGGACAGATACCCTCACATTCGACTCTCGAATACTTTGGTATACAGAGGAGTTCATGGTGGACTCAATGACTGCAAGGTGCCCAGGTCCTGTTGCTGCAAAACAAGCCCAAATCATCAACCGTCCATCACTGTGCTTGGCAGTTGGTAGGGGGGATCTTTGTTAATATTCTGTTTGGTTTTCACCAAACATGGCGCTGCGCACTTTGGGCAAACATCTCCATTTTGGTCACATCTGTCCAAAGGACATTGTTCCAGAAGTCTTGTGGTTCATTCACATACAACTTTGTAAACTTTTGGTGCTTGTAATTTTCATTTGGGGCTGACTAAAATAGCCTTGAGGGGGACTAAAAATTTCTCTATGTAAGAAAAACCCTGTATAAGTAATCCCTATGAGGCAAAAGCTCTGGCTTAAGACTTCTTTAAAGCGTAGACTGTACATAGCCATTGTGCCATCACCAATTAGTTTCTAGAGTCTGCTAAGTAACAGACAAATTAAATACTAGAATTTATCTCACCATAGCTAAAGCACAAACTAAGTGGAGAACCACACACTGGTTAATCGAACTAAATGTTTACAATGAAAATATTGATAACATAAAAGAAAAAATTAGCTGGATCTTGCCAATTGTCTGACATGCACCACTGCATGGGTCACTGATTAAACACACTGCATTATAATAAAGCTCTGATTGTGACCACAGAAGCCCCGCCCACTTGCTGTTCAAACCTTCTGTTTGCGAGGGGCAGCCAGTTAAAAGAAAGTTAGCTAAAGGAGGGTGAAAGATGCTAAAATGACTTGTTTCAGATAAATAAAACCAAGATAGATGTTTTAGATATTTTGAACTGTCACTCATACAAAGCTATTCTACTAGAGTCCAAGAATGAAAACATATAAGCAATAACGGGTTCCATTTAATTTTGTGTGTGGTTCTTTAGCCAAATAAGCATTATTCTCCTCAGCACTCTGCTAAATGAACCATTGCTGTTCTAATCAATACTGGTAAAATATGTGTAAACAAAACACGAATGCATACATATCAAAGAAAACCTGCAAACTGTAAAGTCATAAACAAAGCAGATATATTTAAATATTCTTTAGATGAATGGTAAAAAATGAGCACACAGATCATCTGTGCTTTTTGTTTTATCTTGTATTCCATGCTGTAGTTTGACATTCCCTGCAGGCTATGGCAGCCTTGTTCCTTTTTTTTGACTGTGATCCATAGACTCACATTTTCGAGCTGCGCTGCTGCCCACGGGAACTCTATGCCAAACCAGTGGGCCGATGACCATTGCCTGGGCACGCGTCCAACAAGGCATCCCAGAGAAATAAGTGGCCTCTGTAGTCACTGTGTTGGAGCAGAATGTAAGGACACAGCTACATTATCTTCCAGAAACTCATTGGGAATGCAAATTTAATTTCATCTGATTTATTTTCGTATCGAGAGGGGAGAGAGGAATTTGAAAGAGACAAACACAAAACCTAATATCCAATAAGACTGCTTCAAGTATTTCACTTTGTAGCCCCCCTGAGGAATAAAGATGGTAATACAGTTGATGCCCGGAAATCATAACCGGCCTCTTAGCTTTAAAGACATCTGGATTAAATATTATAAATAATATAACTATGAAAATGATTAGAACACTTATCTCCTCCAAAGATAAATGACGATAATCAATAAACCAGTCCGGCTGTGTTCCGTAGAGGCTTTCAAGTGTGTCTCCAAGGACAATACAGAGAAAACTAAAAGTGACCAGATGGAATTAATAAAAATGAATCACTGAGCAATAAAACGTCAGAGCAAGGCAGAGGAAAATAAAGCAAATGAAAGCACATCATAGGGTTACAACTACCACTTTTGGGCATTCAAAGCTTCATCTGTACCTTTTATGTAGACTAGTGCAATTCTAAGTGCTGCATATGTGAGTAACAAGCTCATGAGACAAATGTTACTAAAACTAAAGCTCAAAAGATATGCAAATGCTGAAAAAGTAACAAACCAGCATGAAGTGCTTTACAAAGAATAATATTTAAGTGACTGAACAAACTGGAAGAATTAGATAAAAGACAAACAAAAGTTAATGTTCCAACATCATTGCCATCTCAGTTTAGGGTATCAACATAAGAAGTTACCAACTGATACAAAGCACAATGTGCAGCTGATGGGAATGTCAATTGATATTTGGCAAATTAAAGTGACAGTTCATCCCAAAATCATGTAAACATTTTATGTATTTATCCATTTATTCATCTGTTGTTTTGCTGTGAGTTGCCCATGGCAATATTGTAGAGATGTTTGCCTCCTCTTCAATATAATGGAAATCAATAGCACATGCCTTGTTGTCCTCAAAGCACAAAAAAAGATACATCTGAAAAGCTAAGCAGTGTCTCTTTCTTGAAATCGTGACCTGGTTATTCTGAATTCTTTCAATTGAACTACACCCACCAGCTCGGCAACAGGCCAGAGGGAAAACATGGATATTTGATTGTGGGGTGAACTATCCCTTTAAGCTTTTGACCCGATGATGGCAAGTCAGGTGACACACAAAAATCTTTTTTTTTTTTTTTTTTTGTTAAATTATCTGTTGAGAACAAATAATGGTGATCATATTTTGAATCAATGCATATAGTAGGGTTTGTGAAAACTTTGACATGAATTATTTTATGTGAGAACTGCCGGCATCTCACTGCCCCTCACAAACATCAAAACATTCTTCTGTCATCAAAACCAGTGTGCCTCAGATAGTATTAACCCAGCACTCAAATCTTGGAGTTTGTGCT
>VUQI01019682.1:21239-33628 GCA_015106735.1 Paratilapia polleni | reverse complement strand
CTCTCTCCTATAGGTGTGCCTTTTTGTCCTGTCTCCCTCTGCTCTCTTCTGTTTCCCCTCATCCCCAACCGGTCGCGGCAGATGGCTGCCACTCCCTGAGCCTGGTTCTCCTGGAGGTTTCTTCCTGTTAAAAGGGAGTTTTTCCTTCCCACTGTTGCCAAGTGCTTGCTCATAGGGGGGTCGTCTGATTGTTGGGGTTTTCTGTCTAATATTGTAGGGTCTTTACCCTAAAATATAAAGCGCCTTGAGGCGACTGTTGTTGTGATTTGGTGCTATATAAACAAAATTGAATTGAATTGAATTGAATTGATGGAAGTAGCAGAATGAATTCTTAAGTGTACAGAGCTATACTCTCTGCTCAGATTCAGCCAAATGCTACAAAAATGATTGGACATCGCTTCACAGTGCAAATGGATGATGACCCAAAGCATACTGCAAAAGCAACCCAAGAGTTTCTCAAGCCAAAGAAATGGGATATTTTTCAAAGACCAAGTCAGTGACCTGATCTCAACCCAATATAGCATGCTTTTCAGTTAAAACAGAGGGAAGAGAGACCCACAAACAAGCAGCAACCAAAGGTTGGCTGCAGTAAAGGCCTGCTGGAGCATCTCAAGTGAGGAAACGCAACATTTGGTGATATCCAAATGCTGTGTTTTCTAGACTTCAGGCAGTCATTAACTGCAAAGGATTAAAATTGTTAATTTGTCCAAGTAATTTTGAGCCTCTGATGGGCTATGAATAAAAATGTTTTTTAATTCCTAAACATTTTAATGCAAAATTATTGTAAATATTTCAAAATTATTGAAATAAAGCTTAAAGTCTGCACATCAACCACATACTGATTGTTTGATTTAAAATCCACTGTTTTAATGTACAGAGGCAGAACTACAAAAACAGTATACTTGCCCTACAAATTATAGAACTAACTGTACACTATAGTAAACCATCACACAAACCATTCATCCGTATCTGATTTTTTTTTTCTGCTAGCTCAATACAAAGGAGTTTGTGCACAGCTTCAAAAGTAACAACCAAATTCAACCAAAGCCTATCTTCCTAGCAACAGTGTTTGTGTTACTCTAAATTGTCCACATATCACAATGTCAACAGTTTTCATAGGGACTATTCTGTTGGAAGAAAAAAAGAGAGTATGGTGAGTAATGGTGGCACTGATTCTGGAAAAGATTGCTACTGCTTGTTCAAAAGCAGCTGCTTTCTATTCATGTGCAACTTTTTGAGAGGATTTTGTGTTTGTTTGTGTGTGTGGATTGCCCAATATCATAATTAGATGACCATAACATCCAAATTAGCTACACAGGTAGATAGATACAGAAAGAGATAATGTTTTATTTGTGTTTTTTTTTAACTTCCCTTATTAATACATTGACAGAGGGTACTCCACTAAGTGATATGTCAGCCATCACCACATTTAAACAATACATTTGTCAACCTTCTCAAAACATGAAAAGAAAAATGCAAAGCAGTTTTGGTGCAGTAAAGTGTTTTTCATTCCCTTCTTAGTTTTTACACACATTCTTTGCCTGTACCCTCTCTGCAATTATCCTGTCTGCCAACGTACCCCAAACACTCAACTGCATGTCAATGTGATGTGCCGATGATACAGCCCTGAAAAGAAGCTGTCAGTCCTGCCCCCCCGATGACAGCATGCAGAGATGGTAGGGGCATTTGCTCTGTATTCTATTAGAACTGCATTTGTTTGCTTCTTCATGTGCATCACTTAGCAGAGAGGTCACCAACCCATGACATAAAATCATTGTGTAAAGAAAAATTATGCGCTCTAATTAAATCTTTTAGAAACAATTTGTGACAAAGGTAATGGCTGTTATAGCCAAAGCTTAAACAGTCCTTCATTTAAGGAAAGGTTTCATCTCTCATCACATGTTCAACAGTTGCTTGTGCACTTTAAACCAAATACAGCATGTAAGAAAGTGACTTGACGGATCATTAAAATAAACTCTTAAATGCAATTTGAAAATTACTAAGGGACACAAGATGTTCACTTCCATTAAATACCAAACTAACACAGGTCATCTAAGGTTTTCCTAACTTAGTAAAAACAAGGGGTTTACTTGAATATCATTGGGATTTTTTTGTTTCAATGCAGACACACACACTATATGGACGAAAGTATCGGGTTGCACTTCTTAATCTTTGAATTCAGGTGTTTTCAGTCCCATAGCCACAGGTGTATAAAATCAAGCACCTAGCCACGCAGTCTGCCTTTACAAACATTTGTGAAAGAATGGGTCGTTCTAAAGAGCTCACTGAATTTGAGCGTGGTACTGTAATAGGATCCCACCATTCCAACAAGTCCGTTTCTCTCCTAGATATTCCACGATCAGCTGTAAGTACTATTATTGCAAATTGGAAGCATTTATGAACCACAGCAACTCAGCCACAAAGTGGCAGAACATGTAAAGTTACAGAGCGAGGTCACAGACTGCTGAGGCGCATAGTGCGTTAAAGTCGCCAACGCTCTCCTGACTCAGTAACTGCAGAGTTCCAAACCTCCTCTGGCATTAACAGCAGCACAAAAACTGTGTGCTGGGAGCTTCATGGCATTTGTTTCCATGGCTGAGAAGCTTCTGTAGGAGTAATGTGTAGGAGGCCCAGTACATTTGTCCATATCATGTACATCCTATCAGCTCATAACATAACATAATTCAGTGATTACACATCTCAGTTCACCTCATTAACAACCTTAACATTAACTAAGTTTTAGCGACTTTTCATAGCTAAAACATCTCTCGCCAGTGCTGCTTTGCAAACGGAGCTTTTGCTCTCCAGCTGCTCTGTCAGTTCACTCTGTTCAGCAAGTGAGGGAGCAACAAAAGCTTCAGCGAGTGATAGTAAGCAAGAAGTGCACTGTGCTAGACAAAAAAATGGAAGACATGCTACTGTTTCCAGTTTTCTCTCTATGATCATTTTACATGTAAACATAGCCCATATTAAAGCCTAGCTACTATCTTCAACTTTGTCTGTCTCAGATGAAAAATCGGACATCGCCGCCGGCTTCAAATATTCACAGTACCACTGCAGTTCTGGAGCCCAAAACCTGGTATAAATGGTTGGTGTAAATTGTATTTGAGACAGCCCTAGGACAGCTCTAGGAAAAATACATCAAAATAAGAAAAAGAGAAAAAAAAAACCTCTACTCTATACTTTAGAAAACGGTCAGCAATAATATATTCTTGATTTTTATAACAGTTGGTTCACCTAAATTACAGAAAAAAGCATGCCATGTGTAATAATTTGTCCTGTTTTAGATATACCTGTCTTTCTGATGTCTACAATTCTACAAATCCAAACACATATGTCCCCAGAAATGGTGTCTTCACGACTCTATATTCTAATACAGATTCTCAGCACTTATTGAAACTATTTACCAACTGCATTGTGATTTCATTTTAATTTGACACATCTACTGCTGCGTTAATTAAATGACAGGCATGAACAATAACACATTTCATTGGTTATTTCAGCTGCACAGAATTAAGTACTTCATTAAGTAACTTAAAGAAATAAGATATGAAGACTGTGTAATATGTATTTTTCTGCACTTTAAATGCCTTTTAGGATTTCTGTGGTGAAATGAAATCTCAGAATATTAGTATTACATCCCACCGCACAGCTCATTATTTCTAATTATCCCAATCTCTCCCCCCACCCTTTTTTTTTAAATAATATATACATAGAACCAGCATCCCTCACTCCATAATTTAGAGGCTTTTGCATTAAAGTTATCTTATCATTTTTAGTGCTCTAAGAACCATAAATGACATTCAACTAACCTCAATTATATTTGGGTGGAGGCAGATATCTTGGAACCTGAAAAGGTAAAAACCAACCTCCATGGCAACCTAACAACAGTGAGATATGTCATTTTGTCATTCTGGTAAACCAGCTTCTAAATGGACTAAATTTCATGTAATGATAAGACTGTTTGACAAAACCCAAAATGCTCATTTTTCATATTTTTAAACAGTAGGGAGTGTTCCTGATGGGAAGCTGAGTTTAAAATAGCCTTCATGTGGTCTTGCAATCCCAATCCCATCGGTGAGTAGACCGTGATAAATTCTGAGCTGAAACCTTATACCGGCATGAGCAAACCTCCATCACGGATCACCTCATGGAGCAGAAGGCTGACACTAGATACTCCCCGTGGAGAGGATCCTAGACACTAAAACAGTGGTTTTAGCTGGCTGACATGGCCCCTCTCTTTTGAATAAATGCACAGAGGCTGACGGCCAGCAGCAGACGGGAGCATTTAAGGAGGGACCCGTGCGGCAAGGGGCTTGGAAGGTATCCAGTGGCTCTCACTGAGCAGCTTAATCACAACCAGATTTGGAAATTTAAGATGAAAACAAAACTGCGGAAGCCTGTAAAATTTATGGGGTCTTTGAAAGGTGAGACTGCAACTGTGTGAGGGGCTGTGTGTATGTGTGTGTGTGTGTGTGTGTGTGTGTGTGTGTGTGTGTGTGTGTGTGTCCCTTATCATCTGCAACATTATCACAAAAAAGTCATTACAGTCATGTCCTATATCCTATACTAGCTGTCATCTTCACGACATGCCCAGTCGTGACAGAAATGCTGAGATTTTCATTTTAGCAATATTTACTCCTGTGCATTGATGTGACTGCCGGCATGGTAGCCAGAATCTCAAACCAATGTCTGAAGCGTTATGCTCATACACTACCTGGTCATAACAAAACCCAGGTGGCAACATTGTTTTTAGAGAGAAGCACAATGTTTATTTACTGGTAATGTGGGTGGGATAGATGGTGGGTGAACTGGCCTGAGTTTCATGATACCTCTGCATGTGGTTATTTTTAGCAAAGAAAGGCACTTTGGTTAATGTTTCAGAAAGATGTTTTCCTATTGTTAACAAAGTGCTGGTGAGGGCGTGAACATAATGAGATGATTTAGTTTCTATTAAAAATAAAAAAATGTGTATTAATGCATTTTGTTACGGTGTTCAATCAATATTTTGTACCTTACTTTACTTACCAACATTTACACATTGTGTTTCCAGAAAGAGAGCCAGTGCAAAATCACTTGATTTCTGCCATCTGCCTAACAAATTACACTAAATGACAATTTACTGTTGATTGCTTAATTCAGCTCTGTGTAGTTTGATTCGATTTGACTGACCTGCCAATAAAAGAATCACTGAAAATCAGCAAAATTTGGTGGTAATATTGCCTAACTTTAATTCTGCCTAATAGAAATGCAATTCCCAAACAATAGTAAACTCCTGTACCTTACTGAAAATATGGAATTTAAGGCCCTTTAGTAATGTAGCTAAAATCTAATATTTGTCGGGAAGGGGGTCCTGTTGGAGAGGCTAGAGACCACTTCATTTTCTTTTACATGCAAGTGCTAAATTTGACCTAATGGTAACATCAGAGCTTTTTTAGCCTCCTTCATTTGCCAAAGCTCATGCTCCCAACCCCACAATTTTTTTTCCATCATGAAAAAAGGATCCCAGGTGAATGAATATTGATGAAATAAAGGTCAGCATGACAGCAAATTCTTGATACTTTATTTTCCTTGCATAAATCACTCTCACTCAATTCAAGTCTCTTGGTCTTCCATGTGCCACTGTCAACTGCTCTAAGCTGCACCAGCGGAAACTTCAGACCAAAAACATTAGGACTCATCAATAGTCAGTGCAAATTGCCATGAGTTGGACAAAACCAATATATCAATGAATGAATGATGGAATAACCCCACAATCACCATCTTTATGCCCAGCAGAGAAGAAGTAGACTATCCTTATCACAGCCATGTAGCATCAGCTGTGCAAATAATGTCTTTCTATTATTTTTTACCCTGTTTTTAACATACTTGTCCCCCCAAAGGCTAAAGTGAAAATATTCAAATGACTTACCTATTGAAGATAACATGACAAGGTATCAGGAAGTGATCCAGAGGAGCAGAAGTGGGAGAAAGGGAGAGAAGAAAAGAATTAGATGTATTGTACACAATTTTCAAATGGTGCAAACACACCAGTCAAACATGAAGAGCATTCCAGATGCAAGGTGAATGACACCAAGATGCCTTTGAGCAGTGCAGCTTTACAAAAAACTAAATCATTTCCCGAAGAGTGAAAAAAGTACTTAGCTATTTTCAGCCGCCCTTTAAACAAAGTCAAAGTTTGAGGGTGAGTTGTACTACTTACTCTTTCCCACTGTTACCCTGTGCAAGCTTGATCGTGTTTTCGCACTAATGATAACGGCATACAACAAGGGCATGGCAGCAAATGACATTATTAAGATGATCAAGGTGTACGCTATTAAAAATAACACTGAACAGTGTGATGTCAGATCTGTAGTGTTTTTCCAACTATTAAATCCCCGCTGTTCAGCGTGCCATTGTTTGCTTGTTTAATTTAAGTCAGCTTAAAGGATTAACACTGTCTCAGGTTACATCACAACCTCTTACCACTGAGATCACACTGTAATAAGGGCTGTATACAGGGCTTTAAAAACACATATTTGCTTTTTCTCTTCTGTCTTGGTTAAGGGTCAGGATTCTACTAGGTCTTCTTTTTTGGGGGGAAATTAACATACTGGGTTTCACCTCTAACACCATTTCCTCAAGTCAAAATCCCTTCTTCATTTATGTCAGCAAATCATGTCAATTTTGCACAAGTGAAAAGGCTGTGGGAAGCTAGTACCAAGGTCAGCTTATTAATCTACCTGAAGAAAAGCCCTGCTGTTCTTTTACTTTGGTAAAAGGACCACTTTCTGAAGTAGCAATCATCTCGGCCCTCTTGAGTGCTAAAGAAAAGGGGGTTGGCAAAGGGCAAAGAAGAGAGTGAAAAAGTAACTTTGAAGTAATAAGAGTGTAAGAGAAAGACTGAAAAGGTCACTGATATTCAAAGTAGAATGCCTTAATAAGAGTCTGCCCGCAGCTTTGATTGCACATTGGCAACAACACTTAGCATCCTGAAAGTCCCATTTAGAGATAACATTTATCAACCATTTGATCTGCAGGTGCTCTTAACCCTCTTAAATGATATTCTTGTAAAAAGTCAGGCAATAGTGCAAAGGGAGGGTGCCACCAATTTTTTACCACGAAGAGCATGCTTACAGAGACTAGTGACATCAGTCATTTAAAGTTTCCCCCAATGACACAAAGTCCTTTTTATTCACTCAGCTTTAATATAATAAATGAGGTTCGGCATAGTCAACAGCCTAAAATGTGCCACGCAAAACCCGGTAAGCAGCTCACTTTCTCACATACTAATTCTTTGCACACCATCATGAGTGCACAAAGGTTGTGTGTGTTTAAGGTTAAATTTGTTTATGCACAAATACAAGGTTTATATCAATGACACTCTTAAATGGATGTGAGATGGGCGGGGTATTCCATGTTTTTGTCCCTGTGAGAGGTATAATACAACAATGCTTATCATGGTCACAGTAATAAAGGGCCATCTCTTAATGCAAAACTGTTGCTAATATGTTTCAAGAATAACATTATATCTGGCTGTAGATCAGTTCATGGTTTGTTTCTTTTAAAAGGATGGTATAAATTGCTCGTAAGAAAAATATGAAATGTTACTACACTTGACATTTTTTAATAAGCACTCTTATCCTTTTTCTTAAGTGAACTAGAGACTACCCCAGCTGACAGTGGATGAGAGTATAGTGTGCAGTACACACCGAACATGTCGGATTGACAGACGTCCGTGATAGTCCCTTGATAGTCCATGACAGAGCTAACACAACAGAAAGACAACCTTTCACATGTGCCTTTGGATTATGGTTGGGGGGTGGGGCACAAGCCTTAACAATAACAAATATTTATGATTTGTCTGCAGTTTAAAAGCTAAATTATATATTTTTGATTATCTAATATTGAAAAAAATAACATCAGGGAGGAGAGTGATCTGTGCTGTTTGATCAGTCTGAACAACTGGTTTCACTGGTGGCAAAGTATTGTGTGGACTCCTCTGAAACTGATCACACTGTCATCTTAAAGATCTATGGCTAAACCTCTTATTACTGATTGTAGTAACCCATTAAAAACTTTGATGTTACTAGATTACCTGACCTCACAATATTCCTAATCTCACACTGAAAGTGAAGAAAGACCTGAGAGGGGAATTCATGGTTCCACAAAAAAAGACGTGAGACAATTACTCAGACCTGTTATCAAAAGTTCAGTTGAAGTCAGTTGGTGTCAAATGATCTTTGTGCTGCCAACATGGACTCTTCCCACTGTTTCTCATCTGCTGATGGCGAGTCTTGCCCCGCAAGATAAACACACTGAACACCAGGGAGGAGAATGTTCTGTGCTGTTTGAGCAATCTGAAAAACTGTTTGGCTCTATCAGTTTCTGCCTTCACTGCTGGCAAAGTAATGCGTGGACTCTTCTGAAACCGAGAACTGAAATGACTGCCTGTCAGTGCAAATAAATAAATCAGTAAAGATTTCTGGATCGTGCCCAGCCTCTTAGAAAAAAGCATGGGCTGCAAAGTAGAGGATTTTAAACAACTGCGGCCAAAAATAAATAGGTAATGCAAAAACAATTCAGGAGTTATGTCATTTAACTATCCATCCATCCATCCATCCATCCATTTTCTCCCGCTTATCCTATTCAGGGTCGCGGGTGGGGGCTGGAGCCTATCCCAGCTACCATAGGGCGAGAGGCGGGGTACACCCTGGACAGGTCGCCAGTCTGTCACAGGGCTAGTCATTTAACTAATTCTTCTATTTTAATGTAAACGCTACGTGTGAAAACATATCGTTCAAAAGCCCTCTTTCTGTCAAAAGCCACATAACAGTGAACCACTTATACATCTTTCCATTAAGCAAGTCTTTTTCTGTAAAAAAGAAAAAAAAAATCATTACCACCTCATTATAAACTGCTTTGGCATAACACGGTATCTTAGCAGCCACATTTAACACAGTCAACAGACAACATGCACAATAAATCGACTGATCTGTTCCAGTTCAGCAGGTTTTATTCTATGCTTGTATGTGCTCACTGAATGCTACCGTGGGATTTCAGCACCAGTTGCCAGATCTTACCTGAAAACTACCTGACGGAGTCAACAGAACTAAATCAGTGGGGCTTAATTGCATTTGACTAGGAACTGATCATTTTTGCAGACTTTGTAACAAAACTAACACTTTTTGCTAATAAGATTATTATCAATATTTCAGTCCATCTTTTACTCATCATGTACTGCTTCAAACATGCAGTTCTTATATTACCGAAATAACACACAGACATCTCTGGGCAGCGAAGGCTTTAGTGGCTACACGGTCAGAAATGGAACTGCTACGCATGTATCTCTTTACAGTGCAGTGTAAAAGGTTGCAAACAATGTCATCTGACACGGTAATCGTCATGATCAAATGCCATCTGTATTATATGAAATGCAACATTATTCCCCAGCATATGGACACTTTTGTAATCCTGAAACCACCAACTCCACAGAGGCAATTACAGTAGATAGATGAATATTGGTGAAAAAAAATGCCATAACCTTTCAGCTATTGAACCTGTCAGAATACACAAAAACGTTAAAGGGGAACCATGATGCAACTGTAATTTTCCAAAGAACATAAAACAGATGCCAAATTCATTTCTTTTGCTGAAAACACGTTTAAATGATGGACACCTCGCCGTGGCATAAGTTTTTCGTTCCTTCGGCCGCATGAGCCAAAAACGATCACAACTAAGAATAAATGAATAAGGCTGGTTGCTCTCTCTGTTGTCTGTCTGTTTTGGCGATATATGATCTCTTGATCAGCGGGTTGAGTTCACAAAATAAAGGCTAGCTGCTTCCTGCTCTTGCCATAAGCATGAACTCTGTGTTTACAGCAACTCGTCATGAGTGAGGTCTGCCTGCCTAAGTTGGAAATCTCAAGCAAATAAATCAAAGGAGACGGAACAGATTCTTCATTTAAACTGTTGCTGCTTCTACAATATAAAAGCCTTTGGCTTTTCTTCCTTGTAATTTAAAGGAGTCAACACCATGTCTGCTCCATACAGCTCCAACTAAGTCTGTGGCATCGTCCAAGCTGACAGCAGAAAACAAGCACAACAGAGCAGAGTGTGCCAGTGGCAGAGCACACAGGCACAGATAACAGGCTTAAGCACTGGCTGAGAAGTATTAAGACCACAAACTTTTTTCAGACTCCTCCAACAAAGCCACTGACTTTGTACCAAACTCCTCCAAGACAAGGTCTTACTATACACTGTCACAACATAACCTGGCTGCTCTTACATGACTTGCCTGAGATGTGCCATAACTCTCTGTCTGAGCCTTAACAAATATGCAAGCATACACCAAAACCCTGAATGCAAATGCAGAATCAAAGAACAAGACACTGAAACTGATGGTGCTCAAGTCATGCACCCCAAGCGTTTTTAGTTTTAGGGCACCGGGCTGTCATCCAGCACTATCCACTAAACCCAGGTAGTGTCTGTTTACTAACAACCTAACAGTAAACACTGCTAAACTAAAAACCTTTCTGTTTGCTTCTCATACCGTGCCCAGAGACCGTTCTCACTCCTACGTATACGACTTGTGAATGCGTATGTGCAAAGATAGCAAGTCATAATTTAGCTTGCACATACACTATACAGAGGCGTAGGAGAGGTTCAAACAACAAACACTTTTAAGTACAGCTGGTAGAGACTTGGAAATCAATAAGAGAAGTCACATAAATTTCTATCCTAATAACAGGCTAGGCTAAGGTGGAACCACGTAAGCAGCAGTGAGTAGAGCTGCTTTGTGTCTGACAGCACTGTAAGAATACAGCCTGAAAATGAGCCCATAAGTCCAACATCTGAGAGCTGTCTGCTGGGAGGACGAGTAAAAAAGATCTTATGAAAGATGTGCTAAGCAGGCAGCATATTGCCTATCATTAAATATTGATACGTCTCAATGGTAAACTGACATATTTTTCATGCCGTTTATTAAGTTCTTTCCGTTACAGGACTTTGCCAGTGCTTCACACACTGTTCCATTAACTTTTCAGTGTTTGATACCTTCCCACTTCCTGTATGTAAAATGCTCTTCAGGTATTTGCAAGCGTTGTTTAGATACAATCTTATCTTTTATTGCTGAGCCAATGATTTAGAAGTAAATGGCCAAACTGCCTGTCCTAATACTAAGCTACTGTTAATGGCAGTTCTGTCAGTCCTACTGCTGTGTAGAACTTAGAAGAGTAAAAGTGCACTGTCATACAGTTGCACTGCGCTGTTTGAAACTACAAAGGAATACATTAAATTAATTTGCACAGCATTTCTCTTTCATTAATGTTTCACATTCAATCAAAAGTAATGATGAGTTTTTAGACAGTGAGGACAATTTCCAATGCTTAAATTATACTTGTAATTATCAAAACAGTTGTGCACACAGCCAATCAACTCTTCCTCTAATGAGCTTGCAGCGATAACTCAGGAGGGGACAGTGCAGTCTGTCAAACACCCATGCTGAGTGTTGTTCAAACAAAAGCATGTCTGATGTTTTGGGGAAATTAGGGGGGTTTTAATAAACAAAGCACAAGTACTGAGGGAATCAATTCAAGCTCAGCCTGGTTAAAATTTTAATTGTTCGACTGGATAACTTTTTGACACCTTAAAGTTTTTTTTATTTTTTTTTTTTAATTAAGGACGTAGCCCTGACTGAAAAGGTCTTAAAATTGAATCTTGCAAACAGCCACTCATTTCAAAAAGAGATCAGATTGCACAGAAGTCTATAAGAAAACAACCCTACTGCTTACTTGGGTGGATTTTTACATTGGTAAACATTTTCCTAACATTTTCGCAACGCAGCTGGACAAAGTTAGCTAGCTACAGCTTTCATCAGATGCTACCGAAGCATGTGCTTTGCTAACAGTACCTGGCCCTGCTAGGTAAGTAATCTGTGTTAACCTTTGAGTGTAGGTGTGTTAACCCATCTCCTTGTGTTAATTTTAATGTCAATGTTAGCAGCAACTTCTCCGGCATAGCCGAGGGATATCCGCTGCATTAAAACGTGAGGAAAAGGGCCCTGATTGAGTGTCAGTGAGAGCAGGAGTGTGACTATATTAAATAACTATTTGTATCACAGTGACCCATCTCTCTCTCTCTCTGCCTTGGAAGCAGTTAGCATGGGCACAAACTGGTAAGTGCTTTTCATCTGCTTTGTGAAACTAACAATCATAGTTTCCACTCTAATTTGACAGGACAAATGTAATTTACACAGCGTCTCCTGGGTCAGTTTTCTAAGCGAGACTTCAGAGAATATCAGAAATAATGAATTGTTGTAAACTGGGATAGGCTCCATTGGAAAAGAAAATAGATGGATGAATATAATCTTAACATCTGAACAAAAAAAAAAAAAAAGAATTTTCAAGCTC
>VUQI01019682.1:0-20433 GCA_015106735.1 Paratilapia polleni | reverse complement strand
ATAAAAAAAAATAACGCCCCCCCCCCCCCCCCCCGAAAAAACACTTTTAGTCAATTTTTAATGAAAATCAGTGTTAGGAGATTAGTATTTTTACAGTAGTAACAATAACACTTCTGAAATGTAATTACAGAAGTGAGAAGTCTGAACAGATTCTGAAGGACATTTAAAATGATGCATTTCTTTACAATTATAGACATTACATTACATTTACATTAATATTATTACATAACCGCTCCGCTGGAAACTAAATATTTCTGTTGCAATACCCTGACAAATCTCCGCTCCCCGCCTACAATCAAAACTCATGACTGTGCATCAAGCACTGCAGGACCATCATTTCTGTGGGAGGCCTTCCAGTCTTGATATTACTAAATCAGTTTACTGGAAGAAATGAACAGTGAAGGAAAACACAATTAAGATGCAGTCCTATAAAAAAATATATATATATATATAAAAATGATAATCAATTAGCTGATTAATCTTTGAAGTAATTAAAATGTCTCTTTCCACCCAGGTGGAATGAGTATTTGAATATCTTTCTGATAAAGCAAGTAGGCTTGGGCTCTGAGAGTGTTATTTTTCTTATAGACCACTCAAAGGAAAACGGCTACAAAAATCATGAGCAAATCTTTTGGGTACAGGTAAATGTTGTTGTATAACCATTTTAATCTATAGTGTCCCCTCGTATGAAAAATGTGTCATTCTCACAAGCTATCCTCAAGGTTATTGTTTTCTGACATAAAGTACTTGTGTTACATAATCGGATTATAAGGAAAGTAAGACAAATTTCTGAAAAAGATTAACATTCTCCAGCTGTGTTCACAAATATTGAGGTAGCAGATAAGACTGGAAGGTTTTCAGCGTAAGATGATGCATTTAAAAAGTGCTGTGTTTGCCTGCTCTTTAAATTATTTTGTTAGGGAAGTTACAGGATGTTCAGGAAATGAACAACACTGGAAAATAAACTAGCACGCTCGTTTCAGACGCAATTATTATTTAGAAGTCAGCAATGAGACAACAGTGTGCTTCCTGTTTAATAAATGTGGTCACAAACTTGACTTTCAATTTAGAGCTAAAGGCAACATGGGCCCAAATAACAAAGGAGATGTCTTACATGCCCTCTTACTACAAGTTTTCAAGAGCAGAAACAAATGCTCTTTGTCAATGCCACTTTCACAATCACTCTGAGGTACCCCTCCCTCCTAAGAAACATATCCCTGTGGGGAAGGACAGGAAATAGTTGTGATTCTCATCAGCAACCTGTCAGGAACTGGTGAGTGATGGCTCCAAATCCCTGATTTAATATAATTTCCAATACACCTGTCAAATTTAATGACATGTTGCTCTAAAGGTACAAAGTCACTGGCTCTGTTACAGCTGGTTTCACACTGACACGCCACCTGCTATCCTTACAGGATCACATATGTAAACAATAAAAATTATTTCTGGAATGATGTAAAAACACAGTGAGACAGGACACTGTATTTTCCTGTTGCATATTAATCCCAGTGGTAATGTAGAATGTGTTTCCTAAGATTCCCTTGTGCAATCCTGTATTTCTTTTAAATAAAATAGGTCCATGAAAACTTAGTGTGAATTTGGTCATATAATCTCTGGCATGAGCAAAACAACTGCATCTAGCACTAGAAAAGATGTGTACTATAATCCACATCTTGCATTCCATTTGCTGATAGCAGGAATTGAGGAACTGATCCCCTGAGCAATCTATACAATTATGCAGGATCATAAATAGGAAAAAAGTGAAAAGAGCTTAAAGATGTGTTTTGTGTTCACATTTTACTCTTTCAATGTTTGGGAATTGTAATTTTCTTTCCTAGGTAATTGCAAGTGTGAAAAACACCTGGGAGGTTACTTACTTTTTACTGTGTTTATCTTTTAAATGCTCTGCTTATCGTTTCAGACTTGAGGTCACAGAAAGGTAAACAGTGCCAACGAATGATAATTTTGAGACAATGGGATAAAAGCTGCAACAGGAACTCGTTTGACAGATCTCCTCAAACTGAAAATTAAATTGTTGTGCATGCCTCTGCCGCTTGGAAGCACTGCTGTAGGTAAATTTTTGTAGCCTCCGAACCACTTATTGACAGAAAGATTGGCTGGTATAATCCTTTCATCTTTCTATGCTGCCTTAAGCCTCTCGCAATATCTCTATCCATCTGGTACACCACAACGTTTGGGTCCCTTGGCTTATCATGTCTAAACTATCTCATGCCTTCTACCGCATAGACAGACTTAATCACAACCTTGCTTTCTTCATTTCCAGCTGGCCGGTAAACAGATAGAGCCTCCTGCCAGTCTGCAAAGCTTTGACAGTTAATGCACCTCTCTAAAATTCTTCCAAATCTCAGAAATGCATGTTGGCAATGATAGGAGAGGGATACCAAGTAATATACCTGCTTGTGGCACAGTTTTGTCTGGATAAATGAAACCTGCATTAAAGGTCTTGATTTTTCATAATTCTCATTTTACCTCTTTCTATCTCGTAGGCCTAAAAAGTTCTCGTTATTGTTTTTCGTGTGCTAGTTTAGATTAATTGCATAGTCAACAAACATAAAAACTAAACTAAAACTAAAAAATAAACTTTTTTGATGTAAAAATGCCAAAGACAGGTTTCAGTCTCAGTATTTGTTGCTTTGTTACTCATTTGAAAACTGAAATACTGATACTGGATGTATCAGCATTTATCATCACATTGTAGAAAAGATAACTGAAAAACTAACTGGCAGAGTATGAGAAGCAAAACGAATCCCAAGCTGGAAATGAACACTGCAGTGATTTGATGAATACGTCTGTGCTACACGGCCACTCAGTATACACCTGCTTCCACTGCTTTTAATTAGAAAATGTATAATTAAATGTTGTTACCGTCATTATTAGCTCTAGTATTAGCTCGAGTTTCCTCTAGTATTAACATTGTGACAGCTCTTAAAGATGTAAGGATGACACATATACATATGAACATGAATATTCAGTACTTCAGCAGTCTGTTAATTTGTATTTAGTAAGAGTCAAACCCAATAATTATTGCTAGCTCTTAGCAAACTCCTCGTGGCAAAAACATGGGCTATAGAAGAAAAGCAGCCTAATGCCAGCAGCACGTGTTTTCAGCTCCCGTTCTTCTTTTGTCTCAATTGCTTACAGATGTCCCTTGCCTCAGATCCCGCAATCTAAAATACTGTAAACAAAAGGGCTGGCTGGACATGAACCAGTAAATCTGAAACATACTACTAGACTGCCGATAGAGCTACAGCCCCAAGGTGGACAACGCCAAAGAAAACATGTACCGTTTGATTTAACATTTGCAATGAGCTGTCACAGCCCACAGCTTTGAAGCCACGAAGTCCCTGTCATACAACTGTATTCCCAGTTGTATGGCAGGGACCTGGTATTAGAGAAGAAGCCAATTAATGAGCACAAAGTAAAAACTGTATTATCAGATTACACTAGATTATGTTACATCTTGTTTTTGAGGCTGTCAATACCATATTCGATCATTGGCTGAGCTTGCCTTGATGTCAGTGGTAATACACTGCATGAAAATTAGGCTAACACTCACCTTTGTTTCATTGCATTTCATTAATTCTTTGAACAAAGACCCATTAACCAAATTAGCTAGTGGCTGGATGCATTTTCATTTTATTAAAACACCATGGGTACAATTGCCATTAGTAGTCCCCAGGTTGATTCTTTGCTGACCAAACCTCTCCTGTGGCTGTCTAATAAAGGCAGAAATGTCACAACAGAGAAACAATATTCATATCAATACAGAAACAATATTATATCGAAGTATCAAGGATGAAAAGGAGTCAGGCATTTGGAAGCCGAAGCACATGATTATCATTTCCACTAATTTATAATCATACTTTTACATTACAGTTGCATTTTTTTTAGGCCTTTGCTTTAAGATAAAAATGTTAATCTTTGAGCTTTGATAATTTGTTCAAGTGACTGCTCTACAACATACTGTATATCTACGGTGCCAACA
Source organism: Paratilapia polleni (assembly GCA_015106735.1). Taxonomy (NCBI): domain Eukaryota; kingdom Metazoa; phylum Chordata; class Actinopteri; order Cichliformes; family Cichlidae; genus Paratilapia; species Paratilapia polleni. The sequence goes on along the minus strand of VUQI01019682.1, from coordinate 16,427 downwards.
TCAACTGACTTGGGGTGGACTTTAGGCTTATCACACTTAACATTAACAAGTGTGCATTATGACTTGACTTGGCTCTACAGCACTGTTCTCTAACTGATAATAGAAATAGGGCATGGCTGACAGTTCTTTGGCTCTAGCTTGAAGCCCTACTAAAAAGAAACAATTAATGGACTATTAATGAGCTAAATGGGCTCTTTTAAGTGGCAAAAGTAATGGGGCTTTTCATAAGGCTTGGCAAATGTCCACAGAGAAAAGTGAACCACAGTAAGTGAGAATAAGTGGTTATAAATATTTAATAACTTTGAGAGACTGGTTTTACTTACACTGGTGACAGCAGAGACAAAAACTACCATGCCCACAATTAAAAAAAAAACAAAACAAAAACAAACACATTAAAATCTCATAAAAAATCAGGTGTGATATTGCCATTTCAGATTTTGTTATTTTATAGGTCTTCTACTTCATATTGGTTTTATAAACATGCCTAAAACATTGACATCTTGCTTAGGATCGCTTTTTTTAATATTTTGAACAGTAAGGTATAAATAAGAATAAAGATGTAGAATAGCATTTTAAAACCACGAGGAAGTTTTAATTAGATATAGTACAGATTATGTAAAATCACAAGATAAAATGTGTGAATTTACCAGCATTGAGAAGTATTTGCATGGCTTAAATCCCTAGAAATAGTTCTCACAATTATGATATATAAGAGCCAATTCTATAATTATAGCATTCACTGAATCCCTTTAAAGGCAAAAATTGCTATATTCCCTTTGCAACCACAATACTTTATCAGTTGTGTTTTATTTGCTCAGCATCTCATCAGCTTATGAAAGCTTTTCCCATTAAAGGTCGCTATCTACCGTTGATGGCAACCCAGTGGGTGCTGCTGAGGCCTGTGTAAGCAAGCTGATAGCTGCAAATTGACAAGGGGCCAGCTAAGCCCCTTGGTAGAACCCTGCCCTGATTAATTAGAGCCATGGAAAATAGGGAAAAAAAAAATCTGGAGCTTAGTCCTCCTGTAATCCCTCTCTCCAGAGATCATGTGGTCAGAGCTTGACCAAGCAAAATACAATGAAGTTGACTTTGCAAGGCAGACGGCAGATCCTCTCTGTGTTTATTCCCTTTTTTATTGATCTCCACTCCACTATCACCAGAAGAATTAACTGCAGGCAACCCAAGAGAATTTACGTTTTTTTTTTTTTTTAATATATTTTATACGAGAATATGCACAGGGCCAAAATAAACAATGTTCTCTGGATAGAGATGAAAAGAAAGTAAAAAGTTACTGTGGAGGTATTAGATAAACTGAACCTTCAATGTAGTATTTTTGGGCAAACCCCATGGGAATCTGGCTTTGTTAAGCAATCATACTTTTACTGCCAAACCGTCTGCCTTTAATAAAGTCATTATGAATTGTGTTTGCACTGCGCTTTTCTGTGTACTCTGTCACTTTGCAAGAAGAAACACAGCATATAATCAAACTAACAGGCCATAAAAATGACTATGACAGGCATAAAATTAAGAAAACAAAACAGAACAGGCTGTTCAACAAACAGATAAAAACAAAGGAGATAAATTAAAAATGTATAAGTAATTTTGTGAGTCATTAAAAAGAAAACTGAAAGATTGATTCTAATTACATTTTGGGTCATATTTGCGTAGTTTTGGTCATTCTTTTTTTATCAGTGACAGCAACATTTTTCTTACCAGTTAATCACAAAGATTTCAGAACAGAATGCTGATGATAGGTAAAGGAATACAAGCAGTAAAGCAGGCACAATGTATCCAAATGTGTTACAAAATAGAAAACAAAGGCAAACAATCATATTACTATCTAAAGTGTCAATTCTAAGCATCCATCACAGTTTACAAAGGGACTTCCTGCATGTAGATTTCCATGGGCATGAGGGTTTATTACTTTTCTGTAGAAGTCACTTTAAGAATAATCTGGCTCATGCCACGTTCCTAGTTATTAGGTATTCCTCTAGGTGAGAACTGAAATGATGATTAATAAAGTTGCAGTAAGTCCATTTTATGTTTTGTATTAGCTGTAAACATGATTAGAATTACTGATAACCTTTCTGATACCTTTGTGTGGTGATCTTTGCATACTATTCCAGTTTAACGGAACAGAAGGATAGACCCTATAAGGACTTAGCTGGTTAAAGAAAAGGTAAAAATGGGTTTCAACACTAAATGATCTCTATATTTGCCGTTGTGGACACTGTTCAGCTCGTACTGACAAACTACTGTGGTTCTTTTTCAAGCCAGAGCAGTAGGTGAGGGTTTAAGAGTTGGATGTCTCCTTGGGTTCCCTGCTTTGTCATTCACCTCCTTTCTGATCTTCAGCAATGAACTCCCCACTAGGAGGGCAATAACTCCCATTGACTTCTGCTTCTGTCATCTTGGCTGGCTAGAATTACTCCTCAGATCTATATGGAGCATGACCTTGAAAAGTGTTTTCAATTACTTGTTGCTGGTGTCAAACTCTTGTGCTGAGCTTATTGAAACTGAACACCCCAACTTTAAACAAGGCCAACAAGTTACACTGTGCTACAAGCATTACTAACATGCAATTACATATTTTGCAGATGCTTCTCAGTTCTACGCGTGGTATAATTTGAGAACAGTTATGTTCAATATTGAGTTCAGCCAAAGCAGTTGGGGATGCATTTGGGTCAGCACAATAATAAAATATCAAATTGCTGCTTTTAAATTGTAAAAGTATTTATGTCGGACATCATGTGACCTTGTCCACAGAGATCAGGAAACACACCGTTTGAGCACTGTTTCTGCTCACAACGTAAATGTATGTCATGAAGGCACCAGTCACAGTCCAGCTTTGGGAAAAACAACTGTCTACAAAGGGGACTGATTATCATCGTGTCCACACGGTACATGTACAGGCAAACGGAGATCAAGATCACAATAGTTCTACGACTCTTTTACAATCAAAGTACAAATGTATCAGTATCATTATTATTACTGATGCTTTTCAGGGAAGGTAGTTTTTAATTATACAGTTGCTAATGTTTTTACTATGAACAAATAAAAATTACAAAGGTCATCTTGTCCAAGCAGTTGCATCAATGCTAATAGCAGAATAAGAAAGATAACAATAAGCAGCCTCCAGGGCTGAATAAATAAAACAGTTCCAAAAACAATTTGTTCTTTGAATGGCCATTTGAGGCTGGCTCCAAAAGGGAGTCAATCCCAATAAACTCTCATGTTAAATTCCTAACTTTACAGCAGGAATACACGTTTACACCGAGGTATGAATAAAAACGCTGGGGCAATTTTATTTAACTCACCAATATAAACGTGTTAAGGCTTCAAGTTGTTATTACTAAGGATGTGGCCACTTTGAGTGAGAGGTGGATGCAGACACAGTGCAGCTTTAGCAGGTTGATATCTGCTAGGCTTCACCTCTACTAATTGAAGTCACTAAACTGGATCTTTCAACCAGGTTTTTAGCAGTGAAGCATTTTCAATGCACTTATCTGGAAATTAATATAGATTGCATTGAAAGTACAAGAGTTCTGTGCTTTAGTCTGTGCTCCAGTGGGTGAAATTCTGTTATTTTATTTACATGTTTTAGCTCTAATCAGCATGTATCTGTGTCTGTGTGTGGGGCTGTGCCCATATAGTCTATGAATGTACCTTGTTTACTAAGCTTGCATGCAAAAACGTCTGACTCCAAAAAAATACAACATGGCAGTGGCTGAAATGCTAAAATCAGGTCCTCGAAACAGGTCAAACCAATGGGTGATGTCACAGTGGCTACATCCATCTTTTATAAAATAAGTGACGACTCCTGGGTGAACGGAGCTGTGTAGATCGGTAGTAGTAATAGCTGTCAATTGTTACCGGGGTAGCACGAATATGTTCATGTAAGTATAAACTATGATTCTAAAACTGAAATTCTTAAACCGGTACTTAAGTACAGTACTTTGTAAATGTAATATTTCAAACAACTGGATTTGGATAGTGTCCTATTTTAACAGCCAAGGATCTTGTGGTTCTGTGCACACCTCTTGGACTAAATCCCCACACTAATTTAAAAGACAATACATTCATTAGGAAATCTGTGCAACTCCACAATGCAATGGTCACTGCTTGAAATATGTACCATGCTTTACTTTATAAGATAACTGTATTTAAATATATCTGTTTACTTGGCAGAGGTATGTTATTCCTGTCCCTGTGTCCCCGAGCTATTATAGCCTTGGCTGGCACTGCGTCATGTTGTCAAGGGTGACAACTTTGCACTCATGTATTGTGTAAGGTGTAAACTCTGCTCACACTGATTTGCGGTGGCAACGATAAAGTTCAAATCCTCTACCCCCTTCCTCTCATCTGTCTCTCTCTCCGGAGTCCTTGCCCCTGGCTGTATGCCATAACACGATGCTAGGCCAGGCAGGACTTTCCCATCAATCACACTTAGGGGAATGAAGTGTGGATGAAGGTAGTGATGCGGTAGTGGTCTTGATAATGGCCTTGAAAACTTGGACCCTGCCAGCTTTCACCACCAAATTCTCTGGGGAGAAGAGGATCCCTGCCCAGAGGTGAGTCATGGAACATTCCAGAGATAGGTTTCTGTATCACTGTGATTCCATCTTACCTTGGATAACCCCCACATTTCATACATGCATGATTCATCCAAGACAAATTCTCACTTGTTTGACTCATGAGAGTTATTTTTACTACTGCCAAATGTTCTAAAATGAATTATGTATAACAAGCTTTGTGTCATTTTTGCTTCTTAATTCTGCAATTTTTAAGACTAATTAAATAAAGATGCCAGTGTTATAAACTTAATATATACGATAATCTTTTTGTTAAATGGTTGAAAGAGTTGAGAAAGGATATTTTGATACTTATAGCTCGAGCGTCTGATACAAATTCGATTCCAGGCCTCTAAACCATCATCAACGTCATCATTGGTTTGGAGTAGGGTTTTCTCGATTTAAGACTACATGATTATCACTGCCGTAAGATTTCACAAGGATAAGAATGAGAATAATAATATTCTTATATTCTTGTGAGTTAAAGGTAAGGGCACAGTAGCTCAGTTTAACAGTGCAGCTAGAATTAGCTTAGAATGCTATGAAAGCAGAGAGGGAGAGGTGGGAGAGGAGGAGCAGCAGTAAAGGCAAACACAACAAATACTGTATATCAGTAATTAAATTAAGAATTAAGTCCTCACAATCTGCCTGTCTCCAGTGCTTCACTCAATAACATTTCTTGTGTGGAGTGAGTCCCTGTGTGAGAGAAGTAGCTGCAGTGACAGAAAAGTGAATGTCGTTAGAGGTAATCACCTTAATTTAGTCAGTCATAAAGTGTGTAGATAAGCTGACAGTGCAATATAATAGTAACTGAAAGGGAACAGAGCTGTGGTAAACTGGAAAGTGAGCCTGCAACGTAACTATGCTGGTGCATGATTGTTTACAGTATTATCATATGTGCATATATTTGTACACCAATTTTTTACTTTTGATGAACATGGTGACCGTCAATAGTAGTATGTCGCTTGAGCCATAGTGTGTTGCTTATTGGTAAATGGTAAATGGACTGGTACTTATATAGTGCACTCAAAGCACTTTCTACTACAAGTCTCATTCACCCAATCACACACACATTCACACAGTACTTTTATCTATACCTAAGCACTTTTTAGCTAACATTCATACGCACACTCCAATGGATACATCAGGGGCAACTTGGGGTTCAGTATCTGGCCCAAGGATACTTTGACAAGTGGACTGGAGGAGCCACAGGTCAATCCACTGACCTTCTGATTGGTAGATGACCCGCTCTCCCACCTGAGCCACAGTCGCCCCCACTGACTGACTGAATTTTACAGGTTCTTGTAAGTTGACTTGCAGGAGTAACATCCATTCAAGATTTAAGACCTCGTTTTTGTCATTTTGAAAGCACAGCAAAGTGCTTACAATGATGTCAATCTCATTGTCTTTGCCTGCCAATAAAAAGTTAAAACGTTAAATGTTAAGTCAGTTGCTTAAAGCAACTGCTGCTTCAACTTCTGTGGAGACTGAAAATGCTGCTGGATTGGATACGTTGTACCTTATTCATCCAATAGCACAAAACAGGTCATGAACATGAACACAACTGAATAGTGAGGTGAAAATAACATGGCAATTCATGCTCTTCCAGCCTCATCGTTCACATTTGGGAGAACAAGCACACTAATCAATGTCAATTCCAGGCCTCATCCCACTCCAGTTCAGTCCAGCTGCCCAGGAGTAACTCCCCTGGATCTCTGATAATTTAAATGTCAAGACTGGTATCTGCAGTCTTTAAAACGGGGGTGGAATTTGGTAACATGGATACACAATTTTAATTTTGTCTTCAATAGCTGCAATGAAACAGCATCAACCCAGAAAAGTCTTTTAGTATCAGTAGCAGTATTAGTATTAGTATTTAGTAGTAGTAGAAGTATTTTAGTACGCTTATAGATATTTGCTTGGATTCTTATCTACACAATCCAATAATGGATAAAGTCCAGGAGCAAGTTGTTCTGAGCTTTTAAGTCAGAAGATATGAGAGGAGATCTCTTGTAAGTGTTGTAATGATGTCCTTTTATGTGTACTTATATCATGTATACCTTTTTATTTTCTGCAGTAATATGTGATTTATATCAGCTTTTTGTATTTTATATATCAATTTCTTATACGTTAATTTGAAATGGAAAAGCCTATCTAACAATAGGAGAACATTAATGGCACTCACAGTCCTCCATTTCTCAAAATGTCTGACAAGTGAATGCATGTTATAATTAAAACAGAACTGCCAGGGCTTTTTGCATGAAATCACTCAAGCAGTTACCATGTTCCTTGAAAAATGAACAAGTCTGAAAATAGATGTGTTGAATGTGCTGATGAGCAGATGTGAAAAACATCTATTCATCACTGAAGAATTTGCTGCTGTACAGGGTTTTCCAGCCATATCAGCTAGCAATGTGCACAGTACAGGAACAATGACCCTCATTCATCCACCTCTCTGCACTGTGTTAAAGTTATGTTTAAGTTAAATTTTACGTTTTGTTATATCACACATTCATAAGTGAAACATCTGTCATTTACTTCACAAATAACTTCAATTTTAGTGAATTAGTATAATCGCACCCGAGTAGCTGAACATGTGAAAAACTATAGTATTAATATACTGCTGAGCAAAATAAGAAAATCATTCTGAAATCATCATTAGTAAACCATTGTAATATGGCTAAAGTGCTGCCATTACTCAGGTATGTATTCAGCTGAGAGTACCTGTGTAGTTCAAGTAATTAACCATAACATTCTGATTTCCAATCTTCTGCTTTCCAAGAGAGATGATGAAAGCTTGTTGCAGTCTCTGTAATTTGCTTTAAAAGTAACAGCTAAACGTATATTTTAAAAAAAGACAAATGTGAATTAGTTCACTTCCTGTGAAAGGGTTTGCAGATGTGTGCTTCAAATTTCATCTTCCAGAAACTGCTGTAAACGTCTGTTTTCCAAGGTACCATCCAAGACTATAACATTTCCTGTTGAACAAAGGAGCTGCTTTAGAGACAAGAGACATTTCATAGCTCAGGTATCTGAGATAATTTGCTAAATTCATTTTAGTTCTATGTTTTTCTATGTTTAAACATGCATGCATGTCCCAGTACCACATATTCTTTGATAGATGGAGAGCTAACAAGAGAGGGTCAAAAGTAGTTTACATTTGCTATTTCACACTTTTTACTTATTTGCTCTTTAACAGCAAACAAACAATGATGTGGTGCAGACCGAACAGTGCAAGTCTAATGAAAAAGTCAGTCCAAATATTTAATAAAGTTAATTCACCTCTAATTTTTGGCGTCATTAGCACAAATTTGTCACATTAAGTTTACACTCCACACCCACTTTAATTCAGTTTTGACACTGAACTCAAATCATTAAAGTATACGGTTTGAGTGCAGTGCCACAGGTACACATGCACGTGCTCGTTCTTCACCAAGCCTATGGCGACGTACGCCACGTTTGCTCTGCTCGCTTTGGATTAGATATATAGAGAAAAGTTTGCTCCTTCAGAACAACTCAGTAATAGTTCAAAGTTATAGGGGAAACTGAAATATTTGTTCTCTTGTAAATTCACTGTGGGACTGCCTGTGAAGACATTTGATGTGGCACATAGTGGTATGCAATTGTGGCTGTTTAATTGGCATGCAACTTTAGGCATGTTTTTGTTTTGTTGAGGTTTTACAATAATTTGATGCAATGACACTGTTTCATGTGTTATGTGTTATTTTTTTTTTTTGTAAGAAGCAGTACAAAATAAAACATTGTAATCTCTGTGGGAAAAAACAATGTCACAGCAGAGCATGATTTTAGCTAGAAAATGTAGCTCAAACAGTCAATAGTGGGGGGGAAAGAGGTTGCACTACTACCCAGTAGTAGTACTACCCAGCCACCATACTGCATACTGTGTAGCACTACTTCTGTGAGCGATGCAGTGTATATCCTACTTTTAGCATGAGGAGAAAGTAGCAGGCTATGACAGTGGGACACCTCCTTCATATACAGCAATGAATTATTTAGCGCACCATAATAGGTAAAACAGCATTAAGTTATAACAACTGCCTGGTTATTTTACACTTTAATTATGCAGTACATACTTTTTTAATGTGTGTGTAAAAATATGGGAACAGTAGGTGAATAAGGTACATTAGCTAAGTTACCTGCTGTTTATTATGTCTAAAAAAAAACAAAGGCACTAAAATACACTCTTCCATGCTTGTAATACCCTTACCTTCCTGAGGTAACCTTCCAGAGTTTAATTATTAATAAGCCACAGAACCTACAAGCAGTAATTATCTGTTTTACTTTGCTCAAGTCCAAAAAGCAAAGCTTGAATAATTCACCTGAGGTAATATTGTGTTACTCATCACCTTTGAATTTTTCAAAGAGTAAACCATAATGTATAAAGAAATAAAAATTAGACATTTTTTGAGCCACCTGCACTGAACCAAAGGTGTTCAGGGTGTGTTATGGAGACTTTCATGTTTTTTTGTTTACATAATGCCTGTTAAAAATGGTTGATTAGATTCCAATGCAAAAATAAAAGTTTCCTTAAGATGTCAAAAATAAAAAAATATATTGAAAATTTCACTTTGCAAAAGTACAATCTGCCCTAGTGTCATCAAAGCTTGGTTGTGTAGGTGACTCAACATTGAATCTGTCTTGCCACTTGGAACAACTGCCTGGTTATTTTATACTCATTCAGCTTCTGTTTTCTATTTTCTGGTTTTGAATATATCTATTATACTGTACACCAAGCAAATATTCACATTCAACCATACCATTCCATCCATCCATCCATTTTCACAACCAATTATCCAATTCAGGCTCACATGGGGGCTGGAGCCTATCCCAGCTGTCATAGAGCGAGAGGCAGGGTACATCCTTTATAAGTCCATCACAGGACTCAATACAGTTAAAAAAATAGTCAGCATTTGAAATTTGGAGTAACAGGTAAGAATGCTATTCTTCTCTTCAGGTGTTACAGTCTGATGACTTAACATTAGTACTGGAATGGTACCTGTTATCAGCCAATACTCATAGCCAAACTTACTGGTACTGGGGCTTCCCAATACCAATAAGTTTCATCCCTCGATAAAATCCTCCAAAACATTTAAGCAACGGCAAAGAAATACATATAAAACATGTTAGCAGTGCTCCAGACAAACATCTCCAGACCAAAGAACACATCATCAGGGTTGGAATTCTACCCATCATCTAGTCAGACAGTAGACAGCAGCTGCAGAGGGGCAAGTCCATTTATCTGGACATGCAAAAGGCTCCTCAGTAGGGCTTTTATTTCAGAGCAGCTCAGACTAGAGACATTTGTTCTCAACACTGCAACTATTCTCTTAGAGCATGACGTACTTCTCCACTAAATGGAGGCCAGAAGTAAGGGCAGTGAGAGGCAAAACAAATACATTTACACACTTACTTATAAGAACTTCATCATATGTCTTTTGTTGCAATCTTGTAGGTACAGCAATTGTCACTCATTTGTTCTATTGAAATATATTTATATTATGTACTACTGCCATATTGTTTTAAATACAGGGCATAAGAAAACACAAACAAGCCAAAGGTGGATCTTGGTTAATATATCCATTTTTGTCCTATTACTCCCAATGTGTTATATCACACTACTAATTCTCAGTGAATACTAATAGAAAAGCCTGGTTTAGGTTCCTAAGACAAGCTCTGAAACAAAAACCTGATCATTTACATCACAGCATGAGCTTTAGACAGCACTTGGAAATGCAAACGGGACCATGGCTAGCTTTGTTGGCCTCACTGAGAGCATAAATATACCAACAACACATTCCAGAGTGAAACTGAACTCCTGCTACTATAACTGACATATTCACACCCTTTTCATGTCCACATTGACTCCACATTCCCAGAGTGCACTCCTCATTCCCATATTCCTCTGGCAAGAAGCACCAAATGAAAGTCTCATCTCCCATTACAGCTCCTGACAGTTATGTAAACGGAGCAAGCATACCTCAATATCAGCTCTGTGTGCTTATGGAGCTCTTATGTAAACACACTTGTAACACCACTGACAAGGTCCAAGGCTAATTTTGACTGTTCTTCTTGAAAGAAGCTTCTGCATTTCCCTCGAGTCCTGTTTCAATTAGTGAGCGAGAAAAAATTGTAGACAGAAACACGAAAACCTGGCCACTTTTTTTTAAACATCTGCAATCATGCAAGAGTAGTTAGCATAACTCAGCTCTGCAGAAAATAAAATCAGTGTTTTCAGAAAGATAGAGTCTGCTGGGTATAATTCCAGTCTGTTCCAGTGTAATTCCAGTCTGTCAATTCGGTCTTTGAAAATGGAGGGCACATCTGCTTTCTTCTGTTTCTTCTTGAAGACTGGGGCTTTTCTTTTAATGGGTTTTTAATGGAAAAGAGGTGCAACTGTTATCCCTTTTAGATTCACTGGACTGTGTCACAAGCTCAGACAATATATTCCAATAGTTTTGCTTGTGAACAAAAAAAGAGAGGAGAACAAGCACCTACTGTAAGCTAGTGTGACAGCACACACGAGGTGCTGTCTTAGGCCCCAAAATAGTTAACACAGGAAGAAGGGTTGTTTCAGTGGGTTTGTTCAAACCAGTGGAAAAGTAAATAAGTGCTACTGTGCACTGTTAATGCGAGGGCCATAAGAGGTTAAATGATGCGTTCTTTTTTAACTGTAGAGAACTACTGCGCAAGCAAATCTGCCAGGGGACTCCAAAAACCCGGCAACGCCACAGACATCTGGTCATAAAAAAAGAAAAACAGAGATAGAAATAGTCATAAGGATACAAAGGTACCAAGGGACACAAAGCAATGTGACTCCAGTGGAGCAAAAGTAGCAATTTCACTGTCAGAGCTGCAAGCAACATGAGGGTTGTAATATGCAATGAGCGAAGAGGAAAGGAAACTTGGGAGATGTGTGGAGAGGTAAATCTGAGTACATCCAAAAACAGCAATATCTTATCTAGTCCTGTAAAAACCTCAGGCAGTATAACATTAAAGGTAAAATTTATATCTTTTCCTCCTCCAACAACTGTAAATGTATTTCTTTCTCTGTTTCTTTATATAGCTCATCTCTAAAGAGATTGCCTTTTTGAAAATTCAGGTAAGTAGGAGCTTAAATACAGAATCATTATCAAAAAAGCTTATAATTTAGTTAGGACTGATTTTATACACCTCCTAATCCCTTTTTTTGAATACAACCCTAGTTTTTAAGAAATGTATTGACATTAAAAAAAAACTGAAGTTTTTTGTTTTGTTTTGTTTTTGGTTTGGGTTTTTTTTTTTTTACCTCAGACATCAGCATAAGTTACAAAGTGCAGGCAAGAAATATCCAGTCTTGACATAAACTACTGATTGACTCACAGTCAAACAGTATTCTTTACAAAGATATGTACAAAGCAGTTTTTTTTTAACTGTTTTGGAAGTTTTAAAACAGCAAATTGGTCTGCACATATTCTTTAAAGGCTTAATCTTGCAAATTAAAATTAAATCAAACCAATTACACAATGCTAACATCATGCTAATTGACTTAACCTGTCTTGAAATGGGAAGGAAAACTCCTTGATGTCAGACAAAACTGACGGATATCTGACGGAGAAGGATGCCTCATCACTTCAGTAGGCACACAGATACATTTTCACCCATTGTTCTGCTCTTGCCACCAATACAGATGGAATTCTCACCCTCACAGTAGCAGCAGTCCACAGTGTGAAGGTGAATTGTGAGACTTTTTCCAAACTGTCTAGACTTTCCATCCTTCCAGACCAGCATGGGATCCCTGATAGTGGAAATCTATTCTGCGAAATGCTCAGAACCTCTAATGAAGAAATGAAGCGTGGCAGAACCATGACAGACCACGGCCAGAGGGTACCATACAGAGGGGGGAAAAGGGCTACTGAGAGAGAGCTGGTTAGAAAAGGGGGTTGGATATTACAGGAAGGAACGGGGGGGAAAAAAACAGAAAAGAAGAAGAAATAAAGTCAAAAAAGCTTAAAATTAAAAAAAATATCAGAATGTAAAGTACCTACATTATATGTTGTATCAGATCCATGTTGGACTATTGTGAGTTGAGTTTACACAATGCTGCTGATGAGAAAAAGAGAGGCATTGTGGAGTGTCGCCCTCTCTTTTCTTCTTTTCTAGTTCTAGAAAGTCTACCAATCGGCTTTTATATTACCAGTTGGCTAATATGTGTACATTCGCTACACATATTTGGTCAACATATAGGTCCAATACACTGCAGACACTCATATAAATAAGCTCCCCTACACATGCACAAGTACGCACACACACACAGATATATATATCTAGATATATCTAGATATATATATATATAATATACACACATCAATGATTGAGAGAAATGTGGAATGTGAACATTGTGTATGCCTTGGTGTGTTTTATTTTGTTGGTAGTGTTTTCAGTCCTCACAGGTCACTGTCACCCTTGTTCCCCCTTTGGCACAAATCTGCCAGGCTGACGTACTGTCTCAGGTGAAGTCAAGCGGAAGACATGCCAGCCCCAACCCCTCAGAGCCACGCCTTCCAACACACACACACACAAACAACAACCCTCCTCCTCACCCCTGCTACCACCAGAGCCCCACTCCAGGGATTCCCATTATTTCTTTATGTCTGCTGAGGGACCTCTGGGATCACATCGCATATCGGGTTGGCGCCTTGCCTGCTGCCACCAGCAGTCATAAGGGGGCCACACCCTTGTTCAGCTTGGCTCCACTTTCAACACACACCAGTCTTTGGCCCTCATTATTTATGACATTTTCACCATGATTATTAATTCATCACAATTATATTATATTTCAGACACAGCCCAGACACTGCCACATCTGTGATGTCTCAGGAGCCTAGCATGTCCAATAGGAGTCAGACCCACCCACTCCATCAATCCCCCTCCATTACTTTTTCCATATCACTAATTGGGTTTTGTTTATGGGTTCTGTGATCACTGATGACAGCATGATCAGTCCTGTTGCCTCCCTAAAGTGTAATGGAGAGAAACTTGTCTATTTATCTGCTGTGTACTTCACTTGCAATAATTACATTAAATAGCAAACAATATTTTAATCTTACACATGCTACCATCTGTTAATTTTACCACAGTGTATGTATGTTTATTATCCTGATGCAATATTAAAGTCACTTCGTATATTTCACTGCTCAGGAAATGCAACGTCTGGGGTCAGTTGAGAGTTTGGAGGGTCAACAAGTCAAGGGTTAGGGTTACAGTCTGAAGTATGGCCATTTTAAAGCTCCACTAATCAATATTTACTATGGATCAAATGACTAAAGTGGCTGCTTATGGTGACAAACCCAGTCCCTCTTTCAGGCAGTTCACTAGTCCTTTTTCATTAAAAAAAAGAACCTTAGACAACCTTGCTTGAACAAGACAATAGAAAGACAAAAATAACAACCAGCTGGTGAAACTATGAGAGTGAATATTGGACTCATATTCATCATGTGCTAGACATGAAACTCCAAATGAATGCTATATGGACAAAAGTATTGGGCCACACCTCTTAATCTTTGAATTTAGGTGTTTTCAGTCCCATTGCCACAGTTGTTTAAAATCAAACACCTAGCCATGCAATCTGCCTTTACAAATATTTCTGAAAGAATGGGTCATTCTAAATAGCTTAGTGAATTTGAGTATGGTACTTTAATAGGATGCCACCGTTGCAAAACGTCAATTCGTGAAATTTCTTCCGTCCTAGATATTCTACGATCAACTGTAAATGGTATTATTGCAAAGTGGCAGACCACGTAAAGCTAGAGAATGGGGTCACTGAGTGCTGAGACGTATAGTGCATTAAAGTCCCAGACACAAAAACTGTGTGCCGGGGCTTCATGGCATGGGTTTCCATGGCCCAGCAGCTCCTGTAGGTGTAATGTGTAGGTGACTCAGTGCTTTTGTCCATAAAGTATAGCTTGTTGTCTGCTAGATGCACATTTTGATTTGATTTTTGAATTACAAACTACAATAAAGTAAAGACGCTTATTTCTTATTTCTATCCATCCATTTTCTTAACCTCTTGGGTCACGGGGCGGGGGCTGGAGCCTATCACAGCTTTCACTGGGAGAGAGCTGCAGTACACCCTGACCAGGTCAGAAGTCCAACACAGGGCCAACACACAAGAGACAGACAACCACTCATGTTCACATTCACACCTGCGGCCAATTTAGAATCACCTATAGAGCTTGGCAACTGACGTCACTGTGGAATGCATTACTGGACATAGCCACCACATTGGAGGGCCACAAACCAAAACAAACTCATTCTTTGCTACTTCGTTCAAAGTGTTATTGCTGCAGATGTCATCAGTTATGCTTGAAAAAAAGAAAATAAATTGTGGAGAGATGGACTTCTACCGAATGCTAAGAAACGTTCCACTGAAAAAAACCTACTTTATTGAAAGTGTGGATCCTTATGAGGTACTGAAAAACAAATGGATAACTGACCCTGACACCTTACCTCCCCTCACATTTCCGGATATTTTTGCATGTCTTGTGTGCGGTGTCAGTGCCTACATGGCAACACAGTTTCATAATTTCAAGTCCCTGGAAGCACATGTTCAATTTACCAATAGCTGGGTACATGACCTGGAAATTTTTAAGCCTCCAAACTGTGAAAACACAGTCATTTGAACAAAGGTATGTAAGTGTTATCACCCTCCTATCTTTCTTTATACCACTGCTGCACAGTGTGTTTACCCTACATTATGTGTGCATTTTCATAAATCAGTATGATTGCTGGTTGAGATGAACGCTAGTGAATAACATAAATTAACTGTGTCCGCTGAGCGGTCCCAATGGATTCGAAGCATTTTCAGACATACACATACAGATAAAATTGTAGATCTCAGTTATATATTTTTCTTCAAATATTTATGTTTATACAGTCAAAAATGCTTGAAATTGGTGTCCAGCCTTCATCAGTCACATTCCTTCCTGATGATAAACTTTCCCCTCTATTCATTTCCAACACTGGGCTGTGAGCTGAAGGTGAAAACCTTCCTGAAGAGAACACGGCATTTTGTGCTCTGTGCTTGTTGTACCGGAGTAGCTCCCCAAAGAAACTTAGAGCCACCTGTCAGCCCACAGTGAGAGCCTTCCAACGAGTGGTGACATGACAGGGTAGTGCTGATTTTTATTGACTGATCGTGTGTGTTTGTCCTGTATGTTTACCGGCGAAATACAACAAACAATGAGTGGCTTCACACGATGACGATCTAATCGCGGCGCATTGCGAGGTGACGTTACATTGCCAAGCCTGTCTTGTCTTAAAGTCTTTGGACGGTGGGAGAAAGCTGGAGTACATGGAGAGACCCTACGCAGATACAGAAAGGCCCCAGCCAGCCATGACTTCGACTCTGTGCCGCCATTTTAACATATATGTTCAAAAGAACCTAAAGGCATAAAAACACATGTAAAACATGTAAATGTGCAACTGCTTAATGACAAGGAAACTATAAAAACTTATGGAGGTGCATAAGGAGGTGCCAGGCTGTTGTGGCTCTGTATGGTTCTTCCACATGCTACTGAGGCCCCTGTTTGTTAAATGAATAAATTGTTGAATTGCCAATATGTTGTGTTTCTTCAGACTTCAATCATCCAATCCAATAAATGACACCAAACAAGAGTCAATAGCAGAATAAGCTGTTTGGCATTGGGAGAGAAGATTTGACAAGTTCTTCATGGGTGCAACCCACATACTCAATTCTGCTGCTCAACCCACAAATGCATTTTCCTTACAAATGTGGCACCATTTAAAGGGAAATAAACAGGCTTTCCAACGGTATGAGATTTACTGCCAGGAAGCATT
>VUQI01019681.1:0-25065 GCA_015106735.1 Paratilapia polleni | reverse complement strand
TTTTTCCTCTTGATTTTTTTTTTTTTTTTTTTTTTGTGTTTTTTTTTTAATGTTTTGTTTTGTTTTTTTTCCCCTAACAGATTTGTTTGTTTTCAATTGAATTGTACAGGTTATAGGTCACACTGAAGGTGGGAAAAGTTTTGAAATTATTTGTTGTCTCATTTTTTAACATCACAAAAACCTGGCATTTTAACAGGGATGTGTACATTTTTTATATCCACTGTATTCTCCTTCCTCTCTATTTTCTCATTTATACCCTCATGCTACTTTTCTGTAATAGACTGACTCATCACTCCCTCTTCATTCTAATGAGGAGGCAGTGGGGTGGAGAGATCCATTCCTCCTCCTCCTCTCCCACATCCACTGGCCAGACAGTGTCAAGGAAGACAGTCATCTACTTCCATTATCCCTGTACTTATCAACAAACAGAGGTGATTACTGATTGTGTCCGGGCTCTGCAGACCTCATTTGTAAAGACAGACATTATGAGAATGACTGTGGTGGTTTAATTTACAGCAGACAGGACCCCATCTTGAGCTATGGAAGAGAGGAGCTTGACTCCGACTTGTGCTGCCCTGCTGACAACTCTAATAGCACATCAGCCACTCCTCCAGAGTTTATACTGAGGGATTGGCCACAACAGTCACATTTGTCCTGAAGCTTTCCATTGTTAAATGTCTCACTGAACTGCAATGGCTACTAAAAGGACACTGAATAATTCAATGCAAAAACTGCAGCGAACAAATAAGATAAGCTAAATAAGCTAAGAAAAAACCCATTTCTTTTAAAAGTCAGAGTGAGGCTTTATCGTCTGAATATCTGATCAGGAGGAGCACAATGCCTCATTCTGAAGTGGCCACACAAGGTTAAATTTGGCTTTATTCAGCAAATTCTGTGAAAACAAAGTTTGGTCCCACAGATAAAATGAAAAATAGAATGAGAAATAGATAAGATGAAAGATAGCAAGCCCTAAATTAATACAGCTGGACCTCTAAGATTATTGCCTTTTGTCCACCAGAGCATCTTTCTGTCTGGCAACCTGTAGTTAATCTCATTTGCTTTCCATTGTTATACCTTTAGTGAGATATCACTTAATTTATGAATGATGGGACAGATTTTCCATGTCGCAGATCTGTACCTGTGTATATCTTCTAGGTCAAAGTAAAATGTCTTGGCATGTGTTGGAAAACACTCCACAAATCATCAGCTGAATCCTAGTTTCCATATTTTAGGTTTAAATGGAACCGATTTGTAGGATAATGGGGTAACTCAAGAATGGGAAATAGTACAATGACACATTGAACATAATCATTTTAGTAAGGCAAAACAACCAATAGCATTACACCATACTGCAATACAACTATTATGTCAAATATTGTAGACAGACATCAAATACGATCATTCTTTCACAGACACAGATTTTCATTTGTCATTTTTGACTGAATTGGTGGACAACACTGCAGTAAACAGTGTTACAGTCATTACACTATTTTTAAGAGTAATGCGTTTATGGCTCAGTCACAGTAGTGTAAAAATGGCAACTGGCAACCTCCTTGCAATTAGGGGAAAGAAAAGAAAAAAAAAAAAATATATATATATATATATATACACACACACATACACATACACATATATATACAGTATATAGGTGGTTGCATTGAATATTTTCGCTTTTGGGGAAGTAGTTGAGGTGACCAACTAGTCTCCCAGAGGTTGAGCATGCAACACCCTCAATCTATGGCCAACTACTTTCGATTGTAAGGTGATTGCACTGATCACCTGGTGGGAGGCAACCTGTCTCGTGGTCTCACTCTGAATGACTGCAATCACTCTCAGACAGATTGGTGAAGTTTTGCAAAGAACTGCCGTCTAATTTATAAATGCAGACAGATTCCAAACACGTTGCAATCAAGCTGAGTCAGTCTGCGCAACTCATCTGTGATGTGTCTCTTTGCAGTAGGGCACTCGAATCAGCTGGTTGCCAACTGGTTGCATTCTGGTTATATTCCTACATAAAAGCAAGCAACTACATCACTATTTGAGGAGGAATTTCTGTTTCAAATCTATGAGGTTCTGGCTGGACTCTGAATGCAAGTAGTTAATGAGAATTTCTGTTTAATGTGAATTTCGGTGTATGTAGACAGCAACCGATTTGCAACAGATGGCAACAAATTTGCGATTTTCACCAATTTATCACATTATCACAAACAGATTGCATGTAACTGCCAACTTGACAGCATTGCAAACTGATAGCAGACTGACAGCTGACTGGCTCTGCCTAATTGCTGTTTTAACACCATCTTGACACACCAAAGACGTAAATGACTGCAAATGGCCGCAGACCTGGTCCCTGTCTTCAAAACAACCATTTCAAAGGCAACAAGACTGCAACTTCATTGTACACAGTAGCAATAATTTTATTCATGCCGCAGTCTGAAATCACTGTTTTCACTAGTGTGATAGTGTGACTGTAGCATAGGTTACACATTTATTTCTCGCAGAAACAAATTTGTTACCCTATTTGTTACATTGCTTTTGCATTACTGCATAAAATGGCTTGAGATGCACTGTCACACATTGCTACACAATATAAACTTCAGGCTACAGTCCCACATCCTAACACAAATCCCCATCTTAATGAGGACACACACACAAGATATTTCTTCTACTGTTTAAGTATTTACACAAATACAGGTGGTATTTATACAAAAAAAAAGTATTTGCAATTGGTGTGTGTTAGCAGCAGTGGACAGTTGTTTCTGGTGTGTTTGCACTTTACCACCATGTTCTTGTCCTTTTGTGCAATAAAAACAAAGACTAATCATATCTCTGCTCCTGTAAAGTTGTAGACTGCTCTATCATTTTTCTCCTCATCCCACACAGTACAGATTACAGTAATGCATTAGTCTGGAACGTGTTACACCCAACACTGGCAGTGAATGAGGAAACACCTAGACAGATTATGTTCTGTTAGGAGCCAGTAAAGTCCAAAGGCTACAGTGCAGTAAATGAATACTACCTGTGCTGCTTAGAAATTGGTTCATCCTGGATCTGAACTCAGTCCTGCACCCTACATGAGTCATGGCCTAAAAGGGGTATCCTGATAGCTGAAGAGCATAACACACTCTTGTAGAAAAGGAACAGCACAGGTCTGTTATTTTGTTGCTTGAGCATTTATGTACTGCGACATTGTAGGTGTTGATATAACTACACTGATTTATTTTGTATGGATCTACATATACAAGTGCTGCAACAGATACTTCCATCACTTTTTTCAACCTAATATACAGAACATTCATTTCTGTAATTATAGTGTATTCGGTTGATAAAAAATACACAGTGGATGGAAAACTAGCTTAAGTGTGGGAGAAGTACAAATGCTACAAAAAAAGGAAAGTGTCCTAAAATCTCACAGAGACTGCATTTAGGGCAGACCTGCAGTCTTTTACTGGTCTAAAGTGAAATATATAAGCAAACAAGATGGCATATCTAAGGATTACTGTGTAAATGCTCAATAAAGGAAGAATGGGCAAAATCAGTTAGGCAGAATGACAGACTGACAGTTCACTTGCAGACCACATCTCACTAGTTTGGAAACAATGATGTTGCTATTCCTTGAAGAGAGAAGGCGTAAAACCTCTTACTAAAAAGCAGAACCCAGACAAAGAGCTAATTAAAAGGTGTACCACTTGTGCTTCACTGTGGTGGTCCCATGGTAATAAACCTGCTGCTACCCAATCCATTCTACTTTCTTATCTGTGTCGTGAAAATGAAGGAGCTTCAAGCACCTAAAATGTCTCGTTAAATCTCTAATTAGGGAGCAGCATCTCTCTGCCTTTTTATTGCTTTCATTGTTCAATACTGTTTCCCAGCAGAACGACACCCAAGGACGGTTTTGATCTTCCCAATTCCTTCTCTCCCAACAGTTTGAAATCTCAGTACCTATTTTTCCTTCCTTCAATCATTTCATCTTTAGAATCCTAAAAGCATCTGTCCCTAACTAACTTTAACATGCAGAAATCCAATAGGGCTTTCTGTTTTACCTTCCTCTATTCCCAAGTCACACTTCAGTGATCCATTAACTCGGTGCATACAAGCTTACAGTTTTTCTGCTTCAAACCACAGTTTGATTGTTATCAGCCCAATGAATAGTCTCCATCAGTTGTTAGCAGTCCCACACATATCGCCAGTATGTGGGCTCCTCCAACTACCAGGGGGTCGTTATAACCTCATTTAAAGGAGGTCATTCCGTCCTGCTAAACTGAAGTAATGAGCAGTGAGTTTCCAGGTTGCAACAAAAAGTTCATTAGGATGTGTAAGGGCTGGCTGAGACAGACTCTCGACCGTGACACCAGAGTTGGAGACTTGTCTTTTGGAATAAATTTTTGTTACAACTTGCTTTTTGACCTCCACTGTTTATTTTCATTTGTACACATTGGTTACGTTTAGGCATCAAAAATACACAGGAAAAGATCACAGCTTGGAGGGAAAATACACCTGCTAATAACACAAAGCACATGTTACACAGCTGGATTCACTAGCTTAACCACAACCAGAGGTTTTTTTACATGCACCACTTCACTCCACCTCTAGATGTCTCCCACATGGTCTGGGTTGCTTTCTGTTTATCACTGATTACACATGATGATAACAGTCTACTGAGCCTGCTAGTTTGTACAAGTGGGCATCTACTTGTGACACATATGGGGCTGATGACAACGGATATACACCATTCAATGAGTCTTCAGTGAGTAAAAACAGTACAGCCGTTTACACACACACTCTGCAGCCCTGATTTTTTGTAGGACTTAACCGACCGAGATGCATGTGAGTACGCAAATGTCTGATGCAGAGGGATCTGACATTAGCTGGTCTTTAATCTGCCAGATATCTCATACAAATGCCAATACATGCATCCGCCACTAGTGACATGTGTGCTGCCTCCTGTAAGCTCTAACCAAGCAGTTCCCTCGTCTAAACCACAAAGTATTTTAAGCAGTGTGAATGTGTTCCTTCTGTGTGCCACATGTGGAAAGACCTGTGGGAATAATCCTGACTTGATTCTCACAAAAATTGTCAGAAGTTCATGCGTGAAAACAGCTTAAGATTGACCGGTCTTGTAAAGATGCAGAAATTGTAGAAAAACTGTAGGTAAAACTGTTTAAATGACACAATTTCCCTTTCAGACAAGACTGAGACACAGCAACTCGCCCATTGGTAGTGTAAGGGGATTAGATCTGTTGGTTGTGCGCTGTGACTCCACAGGGTTGGTTGCTGAGGATGTACTCTTCACACCGGATTATCATCATTGCATTGCCCGCCCACGCCAGGTCCCTTTGATGTGGAAGTGTCTGAAACCCCTCCAACAGTGGTTCGTCTCTGTTTTTATCTCATTTTTGGAGGATAGAACTTAAGGGAAAATGATCATTTTGCTGGTGCAATGGTAAAGAAACCATTAGAAATGCACTTATACTTGTAATGTGTGTAAGATGGCAAGACCGGGCGATGAAATGAGGGAGAACCAGAAAAGCAACAGTGTGGGAGAAAGGGAGGGAGCAGAACTGAATGTGTAAAACAGACTGAGACAGAATGGAAGGAAATGAAATGTGCAATGGAAAAAAGATGAAAAAATAAAGGAAGAAGTATGTGGCAGGAAAGAAGTGAGAGCGGACAAAGGCAAAAATGAGGAGAAAATAACTAAAAGGAAGATGGAAAAAAGATTGGAGAAATCAAGAGGTATTTAGAATAAAAAGTAAAAGAGGTAAGGAATGACTGAAAAAGCTCTGAAGCAAGCTAAAAAGACCAAGAGACAGAAGTCAGATTCCATTAAGCAGTGACAGAGCAGCAGCTGGAGACAAGGTTTCATCCCGAAACAGATAGCTACCGTATCTCCCTCGATTTCAAGACTTCATTAAACATCTCCACTTCCACTCATCTCTAAGTGAGCTGTGATTAGTGTTGGCTAGCTCTCTAATTTACCTCCATTTACTGTGACCTCTGCTCGGGCTCTGCAGCAGGGTTCAACTGTGAGAATATCTTTCCAGTTCTCTGGTTGCACCTCAAAGTCACACTTATTTTCAGCAGCACAGAGGGTCACAGTGAAAGTAATCTCTTCTTCACCCCTTGTGGTGATTTCTTCCATAATAACCTGAGACAAAAACTCTGCTGTACTGCTTTCATCCATCACTTTGCAACAGCTGTGAAAAATATCAAACTAAGATTTGTAAAGTACACACAGGGTGGAAAGGAAATTATGGATGCAATTATTTTTCTTATAGATAAACATGCAGATTTTGGTCACATCTTCAGATTTGTGTTTGTTCCAAAACCCTATGATCTTCAGTTTACAAAGCAGGGAACACTGCATATTACTTTAAAAAGACTGGCACAAATTTGCTTTCAAAATGACTGAATCATTTCCCAAAACAGCTGCAGATTCATTTCTCTTTTAATCAGTAAACTCATTAATAGAGTCTAAAGAGATTAGTAACTTATTTCCTCAAGTAAAAACCAACAGTCAGCGGTTGGGAGGGAATCTCCATCAGGAAATTTTGATTGTCAGACACCTAATTTTCTGCATTCTGGTGACATTTTAGGCAGAGACTTTCCACATTTCCTTAATCAAATTACGAAAGAAATATTAAAACCCATGAGAAAATCCAATATGCTTATCGTGCTGTCTCTAAACAGCAAACCAAATTAGTCCAAGGGACTGTGACAATGACATTAAAACAAACACCCTTGCTGCAGTGCAGGTTTTTTCAAAGTAAATGGACTAGTATTTATTATCACACACACACTGATGGGTGTATTGTGGGCAATTTGGGGTTCAGTACCCTGCCAGAATGAGGAACGGAGAAGTCTGAGATCAAACCTATGACCTTGTCTTTGGAATTTGCTTCTTCACTCTGTTCAGCTTGTAACAATTTTCTTTTTTGTATAAGATTGCTTATTCTTTTTACTCACATTACTAAAATTTAGGAGGGAAATCGTATTGCTGTGACACGTGTTCAGTGCAGTGTACTTATTTGCTGGCAGATACTCTGAGCATCTGCTGATCTTGAGAACTTCTGATCCAGAACCTTCTGCATGCTCAAATTGCACTTCCTCAGCACCAGTTTTTGATCGTTGTAATGATGTGTCCAAACTGTTATTACAGAACATGTGAACACCAATTTCCATTTCATAGCCATAAGCTATATGGTGATATACCCTATATGGCACATATGGTAGGGCTGCACAATTACAACCAAAATGATAATCACAATTATTTTGATCAACATTGAGATCACGATTATTTGTCACGATTCTTCATTGATTTTAGTGACAAAAATGTTTTTATTGCAATGTCGTGTAAACAGAACACCGCTTTTTTTTTTCCACTTCACAGCTGTACAAATCTTTGCACCAAAATAAATTTGGTCCTCCTTATTCACCTAAATTCACTGTATCCCCTAGAAGAAAAATCAATCATATAAATACAAAAATTGTACCAAAACCTAACACAAAATTAAATAAACAGGGCAGCGCTGTCACTTTTACAATGTGCTAGACTCCTGTCAATTAATACTTTCTGTAGACAAATAAGGTGCTTATAACACATCTCCACTGCTCTAGAGTCCAGTGGCGGCGTGCTTTACACCACTGGATCCAACGCTTTGCGTTGCACTTGGTGATGTAAGGCTTGGATGCAGCTGCTCGGCCATGGAAACCCATTCCATGAAACTCTCTACACACTGTTCTTGAGCTGATCTGAAGGCCACATGAAGTTTAGAGGTCTGTAGCTATTGACTCTGCAGAAAGTTGACGACCTCTGTGCACCATGCACCTCAGCATTCAATGACCCCGCTCTGTGATTTTACGTGGCCTACCACTTTGAGTTGCTGTCGTTCCCAATCGCTTCCACTTTGTTATAATACCACTAACAGTTAACTGTGGAATATTCAGTAGGGAGGAAATTTCATGACTGGACTTATTGCACAGGTGGCATCCTATCATGGTACCACGCTGGAATTCACTGAGCTCCTGAGAGCGACTCATTCTTTCACAAATGTTTGTAGAAGCAGTCTGCATGCCTAGGTGCTTGATTTTATACACCTGTGGCCATGGAAGTGATTGGAACACCTGCATTCAATGATTTGGATGGGTGAGTGAATACTTTTGGCAATATAGTGTATATTTGGCCAAATGGAATATGATTGTGCTGGTGATTTCAGTGCATCTCTGTGAGCAGGATGGATTTGCTGATGTGCTGTACAAGCGCGCTTTTATGGATGTCTGAGTTGATGTTGGAGAATTCATGTTAGCAACCATTGTATTGTTTGTTTTGCCCTTCATGCATTAATTATACTGCAGTTTGTATTGTGTTTTCAGGCGGTTGAATAAGTTAGCTAGTTGTGCTGTGGTGCAGACATAACTCTACAGCACTCTTTGCAAATGATTTGAACATCACTTGCGCTAAATCCAAAGCATTTCCAAGCAACAGATGATGATCTGCTTTGAGGGACAAGTTCTTCACCTTCTGCTGTGCCAGACATTTGATTTCTTTTTTTTTTGTTGTATACCTGTCTTTTAAGACAGTATTACTCATCCAGACTAGTCCAGGGAACTTCAAGCTGCACAGGGAACAGCATTTTCAGTATCGCTCGATCATGTTCATTTAATTGTGGGAAACCAAAATCATGATCGAGATTAAAATTTGATTAATTGTGCAGCCCTGTTATATGGCACACCATATAGCAATAAGCTAAGTGGTGATATTCACCTAAAATTCATTCTTTAAAGTTTTCTCCAAAGAATTATCAGAAAGCAGATTAAAACATCCAGGGCACCAGTGCTTGTATCTGTTACTCTGTCATAGACATTACATCAGTGTAGTTTTGCTGTTGAAACTATATTGATATATATTCTCACAGTTGTTTATAGAAAAAATCGTGCAGAACAAAAATGAGACTTTGAGTGGGTGTAAAATTGATTTATTTGTGGTTTTCCAGCCCTGAAAATTTCAGGTGGCTAGCTCCAAATTTCAACCAAACCCCATGTACTTTGAAGGTCTGTAATTTGGAACATTTTGTAGTATGAAGGTGAAATTATGCATGCCTTGCCAATGTTTTCCAGAGCCATGTACCATGTACCTGTCTTTTATTTGTCACTGCTCTGACCGATAAAGGAAGTTTAAAAAGGTTGGTTCACCCACGCTGCAATACAAAAACACATTTCCTCATGGGCAAATGTCTCAAAATCAGATCAAAATAGAACATTGGTGTCTATTTATTACAATTTATCCTGTTAAAAAGCTGTTCACTGTGTGTAGTATGAATGGGTTAAAGCATGTTTCAGTATTTTCGGTTGAATAACTCACATTTCAAGTCCTTAGGTAATTTTGATAATTTATGTATATAGTGGAGTTCTAGCAAAACTCATATTCCTTAAGTTTTTTCCTGGCTTTGTTTATCACAGTTGTGGGTGGTTGATTTGTTATTGTATGACAGCAATATGCACTCAAGTCTGACAGCTCTAAAATCAGTAGGGACTCGTTGTTTGAGACGCTAAAATCATAAACAAGAACTAGAGCTGCCTTAAACATGACTAAGTAGGTTACTTTGTCATCCAGCGAAATGTTTTCAACCAATCCTTTCAGCAAACCCAGAAAAACCAACACTGTCATTTTAATTTCTTGGTGTGAAACTGAAGCAAAGACACCAGGGACAGCTATTTGTTTTGAAAAATAAACTAGCTTTGGAACTCTTAATTACACAAAATAAACACAAATAAAGATGTGCACATGTGCACACACATTTTCACACATTAGACTGGTGCGTCTGCCATATAATCTCTTTCGTTCTCTGTGTCCTCATCTATAATGAGAATTATTTGGTCAGAACCATCCAGCTTTTCATTTTCTACTGTTTGACCTCTATTACTAGAGTTAGCTGTCTTTCCTCATTAATGCTGCTAAGAAATAGCCTCAGGCAAGTTTATGGTTATATATCAGACAGAGTTTGGCTGGAACAGTGAGAGAGAATGCGTGGGGGCCCGTATTATTATTTTTTTGTTCTTGCCCACAAACAGCCCAAATTCACTTCTGTTGGCAAACTGTTGGTCATTATGAATGGGTGATCCTCAAGAGATTCACTTCAGCATACTGATAAAGGAGATCGTGTGGGATTGTGTGCATGTTGAAATTCTAAAAACAAAACAAAAGAAGAGAAACTAGATTTTAAAGTGAGGCAACATATCTCTTATCCAAATATGGTAACTTATTTGGATAAGCGAAAAAAAAAAAGAAAGACATGTTATGAGCGTTGATGTTGCACAGTTTGTCCACTAGAGGGCACTCTGGAACTTCCCTCTTGGCTACACGTGTTTGGAATGCCACAAACACAAAAACTAGCTGATCCAAGCACAGTCGGACAGAGGGTAAATGAGTAATCCACGACTTATTGTGACTATAAAAAAAGGATTATTTTTAAACTGCACTGTCATATTATCTTAGTAAGGATTTATAAAAAATGACGCATACCAAATGTTAGGGAAATCTGTTTATGTTTCGTGTGTCTGAAAGAAAAAAATATCGGCTGATATATCGGATTTTTAAAATCATCAAATATCAGTATCGGTCCTAAAAATCCTTTATCGATCGGGCTCCAGTTGTCACCTCTCGGTGTGGAAGTCAGTACCTTGGAACTGATAGATAATGGAGCTTCTGATGCAGACTTTGTTGGCTGACTAAGTGGGAAAAGTCATTTGAAGACAATGGTGAGCGTCTGATAGAAAACAAGGGCAGCACCACATTTGGTCCATTAACTTGAGAAGTGCAACTTAGGGATGGTGTTTTGCCCCCAGGTGTACCCACTGGATGTTATGGGGGCCCCACTTATAAAATAATTACGCCTTATTGGATATGCCCCTTTGCTAGGGACAATGATTGGCCTGAAGCCACATGACCATGGCCACATGACCATCCTTGTAAGTGCTTCATTGGCGGATATGGATGTGGATGTATGTGATTGGTTGCTTTGTCTTTTTTCCCCACTCTGTACCTAACTTATTTAAAATGTCTGTAATATATTTCTATGACGACCCTAATGACAGCAACAAGCCAAAACTAGAGGCTCAAGTAAATAAATTATTCTGTACTTCAGTGTTGCTGGGTGTTGCTGGGTGTTGCTGGAGTTTTAACCTCCCAAACTTGAAAACTTGAGCCTTAAACGGTTCAATATGAGATTATTTTTCTGTCAATTATTTGATCGATTACTGAGATAGTAATTTAAGCACTACCACTACAGAGATGGATGGTAGAAACAGCAGAGTGTAGCCAGAAGCCTTTAAGGAAATAAACTGAGCGGAAACTAATTTAGATGCTGTGTGGAAGCAAACTGCTACAGCTCAGACAAGTTAAGATCACTTGGGAAACCTTGTTAAATGGCAAAAGAACCAAGGTCAGACACAAATGCCTTAGCCTGGAACACACTCATTTGAAACATTTCACATGAGGAGAAATTCTTTCTTTCATGTGCCAAAGCAGTTTTGACTCATTAAAAAAATTATACACCAGTTTCTCTGACAGTGGGCAGTGACCTTTGGCCTCATCACTGTGCAACTGATAGCACCTATGTACGAGCATGCTCAGTCTGAATGTGAGAGTTGTCAGATGTGGCTGCAGTTTGTTCAGTGTTATTCAGGTTAAGATGAGAACAGCTAAGTTCAGTATGGGCAGGTGGTTTAATCGGGAGCTCTGGATCCCTCTCTACAAGCTGTAAGACATCAGAATTTAACCATCTGGGACACTTCTGGGTCAGCAGGGTGTGTGTGAGTATGCATGAGAAAGACTGTGTGTTGAGTGGTGAAATAGCACTTTCTAATCTTGAGGCCTTCTGTGTGTGTGTGTGTGTGTGTTGATCCAGCTCATAAGCCCAAAGCCATTTCTGTCACTGTTTATTTCCCCCACTACAGCCACTCAAACTGGATGATTGATGTCTCATGCTGGTTGCACTTTGTACTTTTTTTCCAAGTCCACAGGCATGTGTTGATCTCTTTAATTTATCACTGACCCTTGAGTCATTCCACTGATTATATTTTTTCCCCAGTGAATTCAGCAATGACTGTTAATACAAAATGAAAAGAGGCCTATTATTCTTTTGCCCCATTTTCTGTTGTATATACACTATTACAATGATGGATGCTCATATTAAACACGGCCAGAGTTTCAAATAATGTGTATGTATAAGTAATACCAGTGAGCCAAAAGCTCAGGTTTCAGACTGCTCTAAATGCTTTGATTTTAGGCAGGTTTTTCTAGTTTTTATTCTGTATGATGCCAAGGAGAGCAGACATGGTCATCTCAGGTACACAGCTTGGGCTGTGAGCACAAACCTTTTGTTTATGAGAAGCAGCCATTCAGAATAAAAACCAGTTTAAAGATGGGTGGAAGGAGCTAAAAAGGCTTGTTTCAGACAGCGGGTGAACCGAGGGGCTCCACCAAGTCCTAGTATAAGGTAAAGGAGGATTATTCTGAGCTGTGAATGATACAAAGCTAATTCAGCAGAGTCTAATAATAAAAATATAGAGGTGGAAATTAACATAACAGGTCCCATTTAAAGATATATTTTTGCAACAAGACACAAGATACTGTTGCAAGCATCCCTGCACACTGCATGAACAGGAACTGATAAAACATGGATGGACAGATGGAAGGTGTGTTTTCTACAACTAGCAGGTACATTTTCTATGAATATGAGCTTGCAGTTATTGTACTCACTTAAACTGACGTCTGTGGAATAATACTGCGTATTGATTAAGGTTCAACCACCAGTGTACCAAGACACTATTCATAATTTATTAGCTTGCACTGGACTGTTGCTCTATTTCTATTTTATTTTGTATCTATATTTTAAAAGCGAACAAATATATGAGCGATCATGCTGGCTATAGTGTTTTCTGTGTAGCTACAAAACTTTGCTCATCTTCTCTCACATTCTGCCAGCTTAACCACAAAACCATACCTGTCTTACTCAAGTCCCTGATGACAGTCTACAAGGACACATACATCCAATAAGGCAGCATGTAGACATATATCAGTATATCTAGGTCCAACCAGGACTGTCAATAATTTATGTTTTTCTCTGTCTAAATTCTTATGATCTAAAGGTGTCATACTTACAGTCAAGACATAGTTCTAAGAAAGAATACTTTATGTGCCACAGAAATGCAATTTATACCTAAAGAAAAATAAACAAAAAAAACCCCGCCAAACTATCCATCTAGTTAGCTTTCTTTTCTGTAATTATTGTTCTTCTTTATCAACTTTTCCTTCCTTTTTACTTTAAAATTGCCTCCAAGAATTGTCAGCAGCTGTCAGTGTGCCAAAGGACAAAGGCCATGCATTACTGAGCCAACCATAATTGTGCTGTCATTGTTCAAATGACTTCAGATTAAACTGAAAAATTACAGAAAGCAGAAACAGAAACCACTAAAACAGTGTTCAAGGCAACATCCTGTACACTCAAGGTTAAAGTACTGCTTGTTGTGGTAATGCCCATCACAGAGTAAAGGTACTGGAGTGATCTGAAATGTATTTTAAATGTATGTAGAGCACATTTTTATTCATGTACAAGCAGACTCACTGTCATTGGATGAAAGTGTGTGTTAAACTCACCTGTGCCACAGCCACTTGCGTCTGCTGCTGTTGCTGCTGGAGCTGCTGCTGGAGCAGTTGGATCTGGTGGTGCACAGACAAGGGGGTGCTGGGTGGCAGCATGCCTGATGCTGGGAGCAGCATCTTGGGGCTGGACAACAGCAGAGAAGCCTCCTCTGAAGCCTGCTACCAGAGAGAAAGGGATGAAATGAGGTCAGCATTTTGTGGCCTTAAATAGAAAATACGGCAGATTTAAACTTGTTATTATCAAGTTTTTTAAGGGTGGAAGAGCCTTCAAATGAATGTGGACCAACACTAAATGATACATAAGCCATCATTTCTTTCAAAAAGAAAACCATGTTTGTTTTCAACCAACATAACAAAAACTGATTGCAAAAGCTGTAGAAGACAGGAATCATTTAATTGAACTATTAATCCTAAATCTGTTATGATTTCTGATAGAATATCTCCATAGGTGTCCAGAGGCCCATTTCCAGCAACCATCGGTCCTGTGTTCCAATGGCATATTGTCCTACCTTATGCAAATATATCATATGTGAAAAAAACGGAAGATTTCATACAACAGTTTGTACTACTCCTTTCACAAGCCATCACTATCATGCTCACGTGGGTACTATTTAATAAAGCTGCCAGGCCTGTGAGAACCTGTGAGGCCTGTGTTGTCCTCTTTAGTTGTGGACTGGGTCCTCCCACTTCTCTTTCTGTTTGGTACAGTCAGTTTGTGCTGTTTTGTGAAGGGAACAGTACACACCCTTGTATTTAATCTGCTTTCTTTTTTCTTTTTTTTTTAAATTTTCTGCATGGTATAGCCTTCACATTTCATAACAGGTAAAGGACATTTTTAGGACATTTCTAAATGACCTCAAACATTTAAGCAATATAGAATTTAATAATGCATATACATATTTTTTCATGAAAATAAAGATTAATGACAGAGCTTGTGTATTGGTTTGCATTAGAGTTCACAGGTGCATCTATTAAAGTTGCCACTGAGCGCATATTTACTCATTTCAGCTGTGTACCATTTTAAACACCTTTCAGAACTTGCTCATGAGAAGTTGATGATGCAAATACAAAGTAAAAAAAAGAAAAAAGAAAAGGCATTTCTAATGAATAAATAAATATAAACAGGACAAGCAACAGCATCAATAAAATGCCTTGGAGAACAAGCCATCATCACAACAACAATCTGAATTTAAAATGTAGAGTTGCTGATTAGTTGCACCAGTGTGGAATGACTGCTGCTGCCTGAGAATGCAGATCAGTAGCACCGAAATGCTCCACTCCAACAATAATGAGCTTTGGGAATCAGTTCTCCTTCATCTAACGGCATGAAGCATCATAATAGTTTCAAGGCTTTAGCCCTTTCCATCATTCAACTAGTCAAAATATATATTTTTTTGCAGTTACATCATCCTAATCATACTATGGCTAGATAAAATATCGGCATCATTTATATTCAAGGGTAATGATAACATCCAAGCAGACAAAATCTGAAAATATGCTTTAAAAACCCGCTGTTCCAAAATACACAGTTGTATTTTCTTTCTTTCTTTCCAGTGTTCAGCAGATAGAGGAATAAAGTGCAGGCACTTAATCCCCTCCTTGAAGTGGTCCTTAAAAACCGAGTGTTACAAGTTGTATAGTTGGTATAGAGAATAAAAAAGCACTCTCAGACCAGCACAGAGACCTTGGGAGTACAGCGTACATGTTATAACCCAAAAACTATTTAACAAATGACTGACACAGGTTGAAGGCCATGTGGTGCCCCAAAGGTAAAACTCAATAGATAACACAAACCTTAAGTGCGCTTTGCTGTGATGCATTGGTCTTGGCAATAGTAAGAGGGGTCTCACACCCAACTCACATAAAAGCGGCAATCTCCGCAGCTAAAAAATGAAGTCAAGTGCAAAAAAACTGCAGTTCCCTCACGGGCCACTTGAGGTTGGCTCCAAAAGAGAGTCCAATCGATTTTATACTGTTTAGGCTTAAAGTTAGGAGCGTGGCTGCTTTGACACCTGAAATGTGTATTGCTTACCTTATATTTTCCTATAATCTTAGCTCTGTTTATTTTAGATATTTCGCTCTAATTAGCCAGCAAGATTAGTAGATATCAAACATTTTTGTATACAGCTGCATGGCTGCCAAGTCTGAACACTTACTGCAGGTTGCTGAGTGGATCCAAACAATGCCACATCACTAACAAGGGAATGCAAAATGCTTCAAAGTGACTGGAATTGTGATGGATGGTTTGGTCGGCAGACGATCAGACAGCTGATTAAACTGAACCTGAATCTGCCTTTAAGGAGTCCACGCCAAAACACTTCACCATCTGTCTCTTATGCCTTCTGGAGACGCGCAGAGCAGACGCACTCTGCATGAGAGGAATATGTGACTGATGGTCTGCCTGAGATGGACCTTTTAGGTTAATGAGAGGAAATTATCCAGGTTGACAGGTTGTTTGGTGCCATCATGACATGAATAGCAAGACAGAAGTCTCTAGAATATGTGTGTGTATGTAGATGTGAGGCAAGAGAGAATTTATTGGCGATGCCACCTCAGTAACAAGTAGGATCACAATAAACATGCCCTCTATGAAGTGCCTCTTTATAACAGACACTTCCTTCACCTTTATTCATTCCACTGGACTTACTCTGAGATACCTGAAACAACTGCTCAGCTGCTAAGTAAAGGATGTTAAGCAGGATTACTGCGGTGGCTTTGAAGCTGGGTTGTCAGCCAGGGAAGGTTTGGTAACTGGAATACTGAATAAGATAATTCAGCACTCAGAGTAACAGAGAGGAAAAAGGATGACATGTTTGGCTTACAAGCACTGTGGACACAGGAACTATTCCCAATTATAGAGAAACAGAAGGAGAAGACAGACATAAACAGACCGTCACCTGCTGCAGAATAAGACATAACACAGATGGAAAAGAAATCCCATTCCAAAAGTACATTTATATCATAATTTCCAGCATTTTCCCATCACAAAAACTGCTCACTATCCCTTCCCATCACTTATAACAATGGTTCTTTGTCATATAACTGCATCTTATAAGAGTATCTTTGCTTTTGCAAAATTAAATTAAATTCAGTTGTATTTATATAGCGCCAAATTACAACAACAGTCGCCTCAAGGTGCTTTATTATTATTCTGTGGTAAAGACCCTACAATATTAGAGAGAAAACTCCAACAATCAGATGACCCCCCCCCCTATGAACAAGCACTTGGCGACAGTGGGAAGGAAAAACTCCCTTTTAAGAGGAAGAAACCTCCAGCAGAACCATGGTATGGTATTACTGTAACTATTTAAATATATATATATATTTTTCTTGAGGGCAGCAGAAAAAGGTTTGAATGTCAGGGTTGAGAAAAAATGTTCTAAGTAAAACTATTAACTGTGTGGCAAAAGTACAGTATATGGACAAAAGAACTGAGCCACCTACATATTACTCCTACAGAATATGCTTGGCCGTGGAAACCCATACCACGCAGCTCCCAGCACAGAGTTTTTGTGCTGATGTTAATGCCAGAGGAGGTTTGGAACTCTGCAGTTACTGAGTCAGCAGAGCGCTGGCCACTTTTACACACCATGTGCCTCAACACTCGGTGACCTCACTCTGTAACTTCATGTGACCTGCCACTTGGTGGCTGAGTTGCAGTGGTTCCAAGCAGCTTGCTCGTAAAATGTAAATTTTTTTCTGAAGAAGAACCTTCTTCAGAGAAAATATACATTTTACGAGCAAGCTGCTTGGTAACAATATTGACAAAAGTGGTAATGATTCTGGATGTGTCAGAACAACCAGCAAGGAGGCTAAAGTACGAGCAAGCAGCCGTTCTACTTACATGTTTCAAATCATAAGCCATATTTGAGAATAAAGACAAAAGATTGGCTGCGGAGTTTGCATGTTACCTTCTTGGGGTCATCCTTTACCCCTCTCAAAATGATGCCACACTTTGGATATGAGATCTAATCATCATGGGGAGCGGCCATGCCAACTGCAATGTCTGTGACTGAGTGAGTGACTGTCTTACCAACTCTAGTGAATTAAACAACACTTTCCTCATGAAACTGAAGTTTAGACGACAGTAAGAGGGCAGCCCTAATTTAAAGCATATCAAATCTTAATTGTTGCGAGTTTGCTTTGAAAATGTTCTGCTGTGTCATGAAGCTTCAATAAGCAACAAATACATAAAAACAGAAATGAAAAAGTAAGAATATTTCTTCTTATCCCAAACTTTTTTTTTCCCTGAAATGTATCACCTCATTCTAACTTGTATTTATAACTTCCCTTTGAGCCCATTCCTATAACTCCAAAAATGCCACTGCATAGAGGCCCACACATCTGTGAATATTGGATGGCAACTTATTCCCATAAACTGCATGAAGCCCGGAGTGACTCCTAAAAAACTGGTGACTGAGCTAGTGAGGGTTGGAGCATATGAAAAACTGTTGGAAAAGGATGTTAAATGGGGCAGGGAAATGTGGGTGCAGAAAGCACTCAGTTGTGAAGATTTGTAATCTTTGCGTTAATGGGTACAAGAAGTCCATTCATAAAAAAATGCCTAAATAGTTCATCATTTTTAAAGTAAGTATCTTTTAAAATTTCATGTGAGATGCAAGAATGAGTATATTAACTCGGATAATGGGTGGCTACATGAAAAATATCCACAATATCAACGACAAAAACCGAATAGAGGCATTGAATCAAACATGAATGCCTCCCACCTACACAAAAAACCTCACATCCCCACACTCATAATTAGAAGTATAAGTTTGTTAAACACAATCCTGCATATTCAAACACAGACTCAGCCTCTCTGCACTGTTTACTGAACAAGAAACAACAGTCCACCCCTGTACTCTGAATCCTAAGCTTGTTTACCACAGCAAAAGCCAATTACAGAAGACAGAGGAGTGAATATTCAAACTGAGCAGGGGGTTTAAGAGGATGGAGCATATTGCTGAAATTCCTCATGATAACTGTTTGACTCAGAGGGAAAAGCTGCTATTACATCACATGCTAACAAGTTCATTGCTGGCAGAAGGGGTCTTCCTTTATCTTTTAGCCTCTTGTTACTCTCATTGAGGGACAGACAAAGAAACCAGGGAAGAAAAGCAAAGGGAAAGTGAGACAGAAACAAAGCTAAAGATAGATGACGAGGGATAAAGGCAGTCTTTACTTCTCCTCCTACAGCTGTGATTATACTAGCTTCTCTCTGTCTGTCAAACAGATGGTCCCCTCCCACACACACACACACACACACACACACACACACACACACACACACACACACACACACACACAGGCTATAAAACACGGTGAGGTCCGACAGGTTCTGGCTTCCTTCACTGCCGACAGCCTTGGTACAGATTTACAACTTTATCAAGGGCTCTTGAGGAAAAAAAAAAAGCTGGACATACTGCTCTACTGTGGCTTTCCCTGTAATATAATTTCATGCCATCAACCTTAAGAGTCATTATGCTGTAGCACTGTAGCAGTATAAGAGAAGATCTTAGTTTGGTGGAAGTGTTTGACATCCTTGGGCAAAGATTCCATGTTTCGATGAATAAATCAGTTAACAGAGTACTCCTCCACTATGTTTTACTTCTAATGGCAACTTAATGATAATATAATGATAATATGTTGTCCCTTAAGGCAACAAATTTGTTATTAGAGGTTTAAGAACTCAGGTTCAAGAAGGCTAGTTCAAGAGTGCTATTTTCAATTCAATTTTATTTATATAGCACCAACAGTTGCCTCAAGGTGCTTTATATTTTGGGGTAAAGACAAAATTAGAGAGAAAACCCCAACAGTCAGACGACCCCCTATGAGCAAGCACTTGGCAACAGTGGGAAAGAAAAACTCCCTTTTAACAGGAAGAAACCTTCGGCAGAACCAGGCTCAGGGAGGGGCAGCCATCTGCCGCGACCGGTTGGTCACTAGCAACATGTCTAGGGTTAGGTTACATGCTAAATAGGCACATTTTTAGAAACTAGAAGATTTAAAATAAAGTCTCACATTTTGGCATCAAAATTTTGCTGTTAGAAGATTTTCAAAACAGGTAAAATTTCTATAAAAGGGGGTGGATGTTAACCAAAACCACACCCTAGATGGGCCAGCAATGATCTGGTGGATGTTAAGAGGTTAAGTATTGGACATATCTCTGTATAATTTGTTATTTTGAGGGAGAATACTTAAAAGAGCAATACTCTAACTCTGGGGCATCAAATTCAGGTTCACTGAGTGCCACACTGGGAAATGACAATCACATCAAGGGCCAGGCATGTGTATGACCTACTCTAATTTAACTGTAAATGTGCAGTATGTCCCAAAAAGCGTTCTTATGTAAAGTTTGATCCACATAAAGCCCTCAACCAGTCCAAAAAAATATTAATAATAATAACATAGTACATTCTGATTAGAGTTCTACAAGAAGGCCTAGCATACAGCCAACTCTCAGCTGTTTTCACAAGTCTCAGTATTACAGCTATCAGCAGTATTGAGCATTTAATAAAACCAAAGCAGTCCCATTCTTGAAGCACAGTAATGAATCTTTAATTTGTTCTTGCACATAAGTCTACAAGTCTTATCTAACCTGTTTCACAGGCCTGAACATGACAACTCAATAAGTTGGGTAGAATGTTTCATTTAAAAAAAACAAAAAACAAAACAAAAAAAACCTAAACGATCACCTTCACCAGCCCTGCCTCCTGGGTTGCCTTTATAGCTCCATCACTTTAAGACCGAGCTCCAAGAAACAATTTTCTGCAGCGGCATGCCTTTTTTCACTTCAGTGACTTTCTGAAGCCTTTGTTCCCTGTCCACAACTCCGTATCTCTGCTGGTGTGTGGATTCAAACATCAAAATGACAATGCAATGCAAATGTTCTTTGAAAACAGCAAGTGACTTATTGCAAATGGATAAACGGGCCTCTCTTTACACTTGGTAAAGATTTAAGCTACTCACTCTTTCACCTCAATCTCAGTTGAGATTGTCCGCCTTCAGCATCGGCGGATTCCTTTTTCCTTTTTCTTGCATTCTGTGTTAGCTGGCCCATTAGCTTGCAGGTATGGAGGTACACCTTTCTGTTTAGTGTGTTTGGTGTGTGTCACTCTCCAGACCACAGCTACAAGTGGGCGGGGCAAAGTGGTATGCAGGCTGGATTAACATTTGCAAAGGGCCGGATCATCACCAAGCAACGTCTTCTCAATGACGTGTGCTATGATTTTTTAAAACTGAATTAATAGCATACTCAATCAGAGAAAATTTCAGCAGGGTTTTAAAATTGTCACATCTAACCAAAGCATTTCTTTCTTTGGCTTTGGACAGGCTTTCTGGTCAAACTAACCCCCATTTTCAACCCAGCATGCCACACTGATGAACATCCTGTGCTGACCAAGAATAGAGGCTAACCTGGTTTTGCCATCTTTCAGGAAAGGCTTTTCATTTCCTTTCCAGTTTCCATTGAGTCCTTTCACTTCTGACACAAACATCAGGTGGTTGTTCTTTTAAAAATGCACAGTCTGAAAGCTAGACTCACAGAGCTTGTTAGTGAATATCTGCGACCGTGCAACAAACTTGATCATTTCTTTGCCCTTAGTGTCATTAGAATTATCTCAGCTGCTTTCCATGCTCTTTCAACAAAACCATTGTTGTTATTGTCAAAGCTAATCTAAATGACATTTCTTGTTTCCTTACCTAATGACTGCCTCATTTCTTTTTAATGATGCCAGTCACATAGTTGTGGGCATCAATTTGCATGTTGCTGTACTTAAGGCACTGGCTGTTCTCATTACTCAAAGCTCTGCTGGTTTTGATTCAAGATGTCTAATCAGCGACTGATTCAGACCAGGAAAGCAAAGGGAAAGCTACTTACTACTGTAGTATACAAACAGTCGGCCTTGTGGACTGTTCATACAAAATGACTCTTTTGTTACCAATTATAAATAATTGGTTGTTACAATTGTTACAATTATAAATAATTGGTAACAAATAATTGGGAATGGTGACTATTTGGAACAAATTAAACTAAGTCTGTTGTAGTCAGGTCAGCAAAAGCTATATACGATATATCCAGATGCTATAATATTAAGCTCCAATTGATGGAAGTCATTCTCATGAAAATTCGTTTTTAATATTTAATATTTGCGACTAACATCTGTGCAAGCTGGTGAGAACTAGGCATATTTTAATGTGCAGAATTGGCCTCCTGCTCCTATTCAAGTGTGTGTCAGGCCAAGTAGGTAGTTTAATTAGTCCTGATCCAACATCATAATACTACAGTCATCCTTACTAAGTTTACATGTGGATCTGTGACTACAATGTTAAAGGTAATGTGTAAAGGCATTAAAGGTTAAGTTTAATAGTTGAGCTTATTTGGTGGATCAACCTCTAACAGATTTTTCTAACTTTTGGTGTCACTGCTGCGCACATGATTGGTTAAATCTTCTTCATGGAATACTTCTGAATATTTCTGGCAGGGTTCAATTTTGGGGAAAAAAAGAAAAAAATTGAATGTCAGCACAAAATGCAGGCTAATGGAGTGGAAAGTCAAGTGATGGATGAGAGAGAACAAGCAAAAGGGAAAACAAACCCTTCGAGTGGAAGTAAAAAGGATGTATGATCGTCTGAGCCTTTGGAAAGCTGATCAATCCTGGACTAACTCAACCCTGCCTGAGGTGAAAAGGTCACCGTTTTACTTTGGCTTCTCTTTGGGCAACATTTTTTTGTGGTTCGTTATCAGCGAACAACACACAGGAGTCACAGGCTCAGAGTGAATGGCCTCCTACATGGGATGATACCAGGTCCACATACCACAAAATTCCCACATGTACAGATATAAAGTGACATGGATAAAAACACAGAGAGTAAGAATGAGGAGTGCTTAAATGTTAAGGTCTGCAAGATGACAGGATTTTGGCTTCTGGCTTTGTGACTCCGTGGCTGTTGGCAGACGTCTGTTGTATCACAACTTTACAAGTCTGCACACACACACACACACACACGCTGGGAAATCAAATCAGACAGCAAGGCTATCAAGAGAAACAACCTCAGCTAGTGGCTCCAATATAAATGGGTCAAGAGACAGTTTCACAGTACCCCACTGAGTTTACAGTGAAAAGTCGAGAGGCTGCATTTTTATTGCCTGCTTGTGTGAGGAGTATTGAAAAGATAAGTCCTGTAAGGCTGCTGCAGGGGACAGGGGAAAGGGCCAAGTGTGAGTGTGAATGCAGCTCAGAAGCTGTGAGTTTAAGGCTGAAGAGACGCAAATGTTGTTTCTTTTTTTGTTGTTTTTTGGATGATAAAAGGATTTAAATGCCAGACTAGCCAGCTTTAACTGAATGCCATGATTTAATATGTAATGTTAATGTAACAGTATTCCTACAGTTATAACTTCCTGAAGGAGAACGGATTCTTTCAAGGTTAGCCCTGGTGGCTCCTCACACCTCTTCCCTCCTTTCTACACAAGTCTTCATGTCATCATGAACATCACACTCTTGTCCTGAGGCTGGGCGAGTAATCACACGTGTGAAAACAGAATTCATGGTGTTTAGAGTCCCGCCGGATGAAAGCAATGACTACCTAAGCTTTCACACTCAGGGGTACATGTTCAAATTACTGTACTGACATCCTGCAGTGCACACGTTTGAATGGAGGTCCCAGATGTTTAACTATTAGTGCCATTTGCATTCATCCAGTTAAATGTGTCACGTATTAAAAAAAGATGGGCAACACAATTTGTGACAACACCACCAAAAAAAGAATAAATACAAATATTGCAGCACAATAGAAAAGTTAAAACAAATCATCATGCCAGAAATATGACAAATTATATAAGCATGTCCGCCACACATTTTAATATATGAATTTCTTACAAACAAATTGTATAAACACATTCTCCATTCTCCATTGAACTAGGCTGTAAAACTAAAACTGCATTAGTAACCCATAGAGGTCAACAGTGTTTATTATTCCTCAAATTAAACAGTATGATCAGGACACTGGAGCAGGGTACAGTGAATGGTTGAACAAATCATTATACACTGCTCAAAAAAAATTAAAGGAACACTTTGAAAACACATCAGATCTCAATGGGAAAAAAAATCATGCTGGATATCTATACTGATCTGGACTGGGTAATGTGTTAGGAATGAAAGAATGCCACATCGTTTGATGGAGATGAAAATTATCAACCTACAGAGGGCTGAATTCAAAGTTATCCCAAAAACAAAAGTGAAAAAATGATGAGGCAGGCTAGTCCATTTTGGATTTCGGTCAGGCGAGCTTGGGGGGCCAGTCAATGGTATCAATTCCTTCATCCTCCAAGAACTGCCTGCATACTTTCTCCACATGAGGCCGGGCATTGTTGTGCACCAGGAGGAACCCAGGACCCACTGCACAAGTGTAGGGTCTGACAGTGGGTCCAAGGATTTCATCCCGATACCTAATGACAGTCAGGGTGCAGTTGCCTAGCCTGTAGAGGTCTGTGCGTCCCTCCATGGATATGCCTCCCCAGACCACTGACCCACCACCAAACTGGTCATGCTGAACGATGTTACAGGCAGCATAACGTTCTCCACGGCTTCTCCAGACCCTTTCACGTCTGTCACATGTGCTCAGGGTGAACCTGCTCTCATCTGTGAAAAGCACAGGGCACCAGTGGTGGACCTGCCAATTCTGGTATTCTATGGCAAATGGCAATCAAGCTCCACGGTGCTGGGCAGTGAACACAGGGCCCACTAGAGGACGTCAGGCCCTCAGGCCATCCTCATGAAGTCTGTTTCTGATTGTTTGGTCAGAGACATTCACACCAGTGGCCTGCTGGTGGTGATTTTGTAGGGCCCTGGCAGTGCTCATCCTGTTCCTCCTTGCACAAAGGAGCAGATACCAGTCCTGCTGATGGGTTAAGGACCTTCTTAAGGCCCTGTCCAACTCTCTTAGAGTAACTGCCTGTCTCCTGGAATCTCCTCCATGCTCTTGAGACTGTGCTGGGAGACACAGCAAACCTCTTGGCAATGGCAAGTATTGATGTGCCAACCTGGAGGAGTTGGACTACCTGTGCAACCTCTGTAGGGTCCAGGTATGGCCTCATGCTACCAGTAGTGACACTGACCCTAGCCAACTGCAAAACTAGTAAAAAATCAGTGGCCTCCACCTGTAAAACCATTCCTGTTTTGAGAGTTGTCTCATTGTTGCCCCTCTAGTGCACCTGTTGATAATTTCATTAGCACCAAAGCAGCTGAAACTGATTAACAACCCCCTCTGCTACTTAACTGACCAGATCAATATCCCAGAAGTTTAACTGACTTGATGCTATACTCTGATTAAAATGTGTTCCTTTCATTTTTTGAACAATATAGTAAGAATAGCTTTATGTATACAGCACTTTTCTTACTAAG
>VUQI01019678.1:2700-26059 GCA_015106735.1 Paratilapia polleni | reverse complement strand
TTTAGAGGAAATAATTATAGAAGTTAACTCAGAAAGATCAATCGGAGAGAAAGAGTCTAAATAAGAATCTGTATTTTTGAAAGTTATGTCTGTGGGACGGCTGTGAATAATTTTTTCTCTAATGGTTAAAATTTTATTTGTAAAGAAATTCATGAAGTCATTACTAGTCAGAGTTAAAGGAATGTTTGGCTCAACAGAGCTCTGACTCTTTGTCAGCCTGGCTACAGTGCTGAAAAGAAACCTGGGGTTGTTGTTGTTTTCCTCGATCAGTGAGGAATAGTAAGAAACATTGCAAAAATCTAACTTTTACTGACACCCAATAATGTGGAGCTTCTAGTACACTCTTTAATTTTCTCCTTTCTCAATTATTGTAACTCACTTTTCACGTGCATCTCTCAGACCTCCTTACCCCATCTTCAATTGTTCCAGAACACAGCAGCTAGGAGGCTAACAAGAACTAGCCGGCGTGCGCGCATCACCCCTATTCTTGCTTCCCTTCACTGGCTTCCAGTGGAATTAAAAATTCATTTTAAAATTGTATTTATAACATTAAGTCCTACATG
The DNA here is from genome assembly GCA_015106735.1 of Paratilapia polleni. Lineage (NCBI taxonomy): Eukaryota > Metazoa > Chordata > Actinopteri > Cichliformes > Cichlidae > Paratilapia > Paratilapia polleni. The sequence continues at coordinate 25,496 of VUQI01019678.1, read as the reverse complement.
GCCAGGCTCCTGTGTATATAGCAGAGCTACTGAGACCTATTTTAAAACCAGAGGTCATCACACTTTCGAGGTTGTAGTGCCTAAACTTTGGAAGAGCCTTCCTCAGCCAATAAGGTCGGCTGAATGTGATTAGTTTTAAACGACTGCTGAAAACACATTTTTATAGGCTACCTGTTCTTTAATCTTTCGCCCATTATTTTTGGCCTATTGTTGTTCCAATGTGTCTGTGTGGGAGTGTGTATACAGGAATGAAAAACCGTGTTTGTGTGTTTACATGTCTGATTATGAACACTTACCTGCAATGTGCACTTTGTAACTGTTTTAAAAAGTGCCATATAAATAAAATTAGTTGCCCCATCCCAGTGTTTTGATGTATTTCTGCCATCAACTTCAAAATGAGCTAATATTTTTCTTAAAATGGGACATTTTCTCAGTTCAAACATTTGATTAGGCTTGAAAGAAGTGCTAACAACAAACTGGATGGTCGCTCTTCTCTTTAGTCCAGAGGACGAGGCGCCCATGATTTCCAAAAATTTCAAATTTTGATTCATCTGACCACAAAACGATTTTTCCACTTTGCCTCATTTCATTTTAAATGAGCTTTGGCCCAGAGAAGACAGCAGCTTTCTGGGTCATGTTCACATATGGGTTCTTCTTTGCATGATAGAGCATTTGTAGATGGAATGGCAAACTGTGTTCACAGACACTGATTTCTGGAAGTGTTCCTGAGCCCGTGCAGTGATTTCCATAACAGAATCATGCATGTTTTTAATGCAGTGCCGTCTGAGGGCCTGAAGTTTATGGGCATCCACTGTTGATTTTCAGGCTGTCCTTTTCGTGCAGAGATTAGATTCTTGGAATCTATTGATGACTATTATGTACTGTAGATGGTGAGATATTCAGAGTATTTGCAATTTTACATTGAGGAACATTATTCTGAAATTGTTCCACAATTTGTAGATGCAGTGTTTTTTGGGGAACCTCTGCCCATCTTCACTCCTGAGAAATTGTCTCTCTAAGAGACCTCTCTTTTTATACTATACATTATATTATTGCTGCCATTAATTTCAAAATGAGCTAATATTTTCCTTAAATTGGTACATTTCCATTCAAACGTTTGATGTTTTCTGTTCCAGTTTGAATAAAATAAGTGTTTATGAGATTTGCAAATAATTACATTCTGTTTTTACTTTGTACCCAGCATCCCAACTTTTTCAGGATTCACTTTGTAAATAATTTTTAGTCTTTCAGTCCTGAAACTATATCTAGCTTTGCTTTCCAATATTAAATGCTTAATCTGTAACACTGGGTTACTGCCTTTAAGATATTAAAACAATTTCTATTTTTGAGCAATAATATCTACAGGACATGCAAAATTCATATAAACCATGTTAGTGTGTAGTTGAGATCTATTGGGAGTCAGAAACAGGATTTTGAGTGCAATTTATAATGAAAACATTTTACAAAATTTTGTCTTTTAAAATAAAATATTGTTTGGTAGTTTTCTGGGATTGACTGGGATTCAATGTACATGTAAGCAACAATTTATTGGGGGCTACTAGAAAATTCAAAGTCTAAAATAACACTGAAAAGTAATTCTCTGGCCTGGGTGGATCAAGTGTCACAATGGGAAAATATGCCTTCAGGAGAGGACGATCTTGAAAGTTGATAAAGTATATTGATTGTAATTTAAGTCAAAATATGTACTACTGAGACATTTCTCTAAAATCCATGTTGACTTTTTGACAACAGATAACAGCCAATTGGAAAAAGTGCATAAATTCAGACTAAGGCTCCATTACTGTGTTACTATATGCCCACATTTGCCAGTCAGGTCACCTTTAATTTCTGTGTCTTCATTTTCTCTTTTCTTACCAGCATTTGATGAATGAATCTGAACCTTTCACAAACTGCAAAATGCTAAAGACAGTAAAACTGTGCAGAAAGGTAAACGAAAAAAAAGAAATGTTACCTAAAGAAAATAAAGTTCAAAGACATTTCTCTACAAAATGGATTTTCCACATCTGAAGCTTTTTGCCCACAGCTTTTATCTTTTGCCTGAGTTTTACAACCCAAAGGCTGTAGAGGCAGCCAGTATTTGAGATAGCATCTGAGTCCACGTTTCAAACTTTATGAACAAAAAATGGTTGATTTTGATCTTGATTTTTTCTTTTCTTTTTTTAAAATCCCACTTGAAAATAGTTTGTCAGCTGAACCTAGTCTATTCATGAATCCAGGTGTGACATAAAAATGTGAGGATGTAATCTGCTCTCATGTTATCTATAAAAGCTTAGCTTGTCTTTAAACAATATTCTCAACCAACTTGATGTGTTTGGAAAAAGTGAATAAAACAATATATTTACAACATTTATAAAGCCCTCCATGTATTTTGAGCAGAGCACAATTTATTGTTAAACATATATGGTCTGGATGAGAGGAGGGGAACTGAAGCTACTTCATGAAGCACATGCTTATATTTAGAATTCATCTTAAATACTTTGGAAAGATGTTCAAGTGAAGTTGTTTATTTCCTGTCACAATTTCACTTTGACCTTTGACTAATTTTTGTGAGCAAAAGTTCCTTCCCCTGGTGCATGACTCATCATTCTTTCCCCTCACCCCCATCCGGTTGAGGCAGATGGCTCTCACTCCCTGAGCCTGGTTCTGCCAGGGGTTTCTTCCTGTTAAAAAAGGGAGGCCTTGAGGTGACTGTTGGGATTTGGCGCTATATATATATATATATATATATATATGAATGAATTGGGTTGAATCATCCTTTACATTTGCATGCCACTGTAATCACAAGTCCCAGATGTTGCAGAGTTTATTAACATGGAATACCAATTGCCAGCTGCTGGTATACTTGCTTAATTGGTAATTATTTCAGAAATCTAAAAGGAGTGTCTCAGTCTACGTGACAAGTATTAGTATCAGTTTACTTTATCCCTGTTGAGAATCTATAATGGTTTATTCGTTTTAAATCGATTAAAATTTTGGATAAATGTTGTCCTGATGGTTGAAACTAGCTTTTCTTGCAATAAACAGTCGAATGTGAAGTATTCATCCTTTTCGCATGCTACTGTGTCATCTCATGGAAAGTTCTCTAACTACTGACACATTTCTCAATGAAACAAAAATGTCATCCATGGAGGCTTGACAGGAAAAGCTAGAGGTTTATCAGGCAGGAGGCTTTATTCTCTGAGTAACATAAGTCTGCAGAAAACTAGAAATGTATCCTACAGTTGCTGAATACCTCTGTGTGGATAATAGTAGATTAATCTACAGACCATAGTTTCTAATGCAAAAAACCACTGTATAGTTATTAAGCCACACACCACCAACACAGTGAAACACACTCAAAGACATGTTTATATCTCAGTGTCAAGCATTTTATTCCTTTACATTTATTTAGAATCTGCAATCAAGTTATTCTCTGAAACCCCAATTACACACCAGAAACAAAAGGATATTTTCTTACATCGCTTGGTTTAATAAAAGAAAAATAAAGGCACTATGCCACTGTTCTCCACCTCACTGAGGAAAGTCTTAGACCTGCAAATACAACAAAGAAATCAGCTAATAAACTGTAGAATTCCACATATTTTTAGGTTAACGTGTGCAGATGATATAAATTTTAATAAATGAATAAGGAAATTTGTGTTTGGTCGATTATTTCTTTGTTGTAACAACGCTTCTTGGCAATGAATCTCATACCGTTGGAAAGCCTGTTTATTTCCCTGCAATAAACAGGCTTTCCAACGGTATGAGATTCATTGCCAAGAAGCGTTGTTACAACAAAGAAATAATCGACCAAACACAAATTTCCTTACTTTTTGTGCTAAGTTTATGTTCAAATTTTGGTCAAGCCAGAAGGACAAAATGAGGATGAGTTTTTTCCCACCTGTTCAAACCAGAGGGTAACTTGCTGCAGTAGCAATCCCACACTGGTTGTGTTTGTTCCTGGTCATCTTAATGTATCCCTTGTCTCCCCATCCAAGACCCCAGCTACATTAAGATACAAATTAACAACATTTAGCAGCTCAGTTGTGTTCACACTAATAGTTCAATAGCATATAGAGACATCATGATTTGCCTTTCTTTGTGAAGCAATAAATAAGATGCCTTTATTGTGTATCACCACTCAGTGAATGCTAGGAGTGAAGCTCGAGAATTAAAACATGAGCATCACATGTGGGTATTTACCTGTTCTTGACCAGCCAGTAGTCATGTCCGTTCTCAGAACCATAACCCACAACCAGCACAGCATGGGTCACTGTTATGCTGCTGCACTCGGGCTCATCATACACTCCTGGAAATACATGTCAATTAGGTTGACAGGTGTAAAAAAAACAAAACAAAAAAAACCTTCCCATTTCTTTGTCTATTAGAAGTTATTTTTCTTGGCACTTTCAACACAGTTATTCAGTGTCTGCACCTGATTCGTAGAGCTGGAAAGATGCAACAGAAGCATCAATGGCCACAGATACCGGTCCGATAGTGGCCACAGCCTCCTTCAGGGCTTCTTCATCACCTTTACTCACATCAACATAGCCAGTGCATTTGGCACCAATATTGTCAGGGTTGTAGCGGCATTTTCCATCCTAATTGAGATTATGATTTACATCAACAAGAAATCAGGTGTTAAGATTTTTTGGACACACTGCTGTCTGCTTACCTCAGCCTCATAAGGGTAGGACTCCTCTGTGTCAATACCTCCATTTGCTTGGATGTAGTGGAAGGCCCAGTACATCCAGCCTCCCATGCAGCCCATGTTGCCAAAGCTGCCAGAGCAGTCGACCAACTGCTGCTCACTCAGAGACACCAGCCTTCCTGTCTTCCTAAAGTTCTGACCCTCCAGTGAGCCAGTCTGCAATAAGGATCAGTGAAATTTAAACCAGACAACATTACAAATACAGTGACCACTAAGTTATTTGTACTCACTGCACTGAAGGCCCAGCAGGAGCCACACTGCATCTGCTGTTTGACATCAGTGACGTATCCCTCATTTCTCCAGTCAACAGTGTCGGGCAGATCAGTAGCTTCAGGCAGCCGGAGGAAGGCAGAGCCACGGCGAGGCAGAGAAGCATTGAAGGAGCCGAGGCAGCCCTGGGAAATCAGCTGTTTGTACTCTTCATTTTCCTGGTGAAGAGGGAGAAAATTAATGAGATTTTTATCCAAAATGTCAATTTTAGTTTTTTTTATCTTTACATGCTAATTGCAACTAAAATTATTGATGACAATTCAAATAGTGCAGGGTTAAACCTGAATGACACATCTTTTTCTGCACATACCATGTCAGCAAAGTAGGTCATACCAAGCTGGTAGGACTTGAAGCCCTGGTCTGCCAAGATGTTGTGCAATAGCACAAGTTTGCGGTTGTTGAGCCAGATCTGCTTCCGGTGAGCCTCCTCTGATGGAGAGTGGTAGGATTTTTCTGCCAGTCAGAAAAGGAAATTATCAGAAAGAGAACAAAGGAAAATTATCTCTGATCAATCATTAATGGATTAAAAATATAATTTCAGCTAAGAGATTTTTCTTTATTCCAGTCTTATAAACTACTACACAAGTAAACAGTGAGATTAAGCTCACTTTTCCTTCCAAATATGAAGCTTCCTGACAGGGTCTTAAAGACCACAAAACATGATCAACAGCATCTGACAAAATGCTAAAATAAAAGAGGAGAAGAAGAGTCTCCTGTCTCACCAAACTTGAGTTTCCAGGCATGAAACTCCAGATCTTCCAGAGAGATGCTGGCACAGCTGGCTACAGCCAGAACAGCAGCAGCAACTAGCAGCAACTTCATCTTGACTGAACACAAGCAGAGAAAGACAGAGATCCTTTGTGACTTGCAGGAAACCACACAGCTTGTTTCTGATGTCTTTCACGTCAGCTTTAAAATCTGTGTTGTAGCTACTTACCTGCCTCAGCATCCGTGTCTGTGGTGAAGACTGAGGTATAACCACCTGTTTGTGATATAGGTCTGTGTCAGAGAGGGTTTCTTATATACCTGACTATGGGTGTGACTGCCAGCACTCCAGTCAGGTGATAACAGGACTTCATAAGGAAAGAAAAAAATGTCAAGCATTGAAACAGAAAAAGGTGGAGCTATACATTCAGACTCTATGCAGGTTTTCTGTCATCCAGGTCTTGCTAGTCATAAGCCCTTCAAATGAAGACAACTGGACTTCCTTTTGGTTTGTGAACCAAACCAAAGATCCAAATACGACCCCTTAAATGAAGGCAACTATCCAGTTGTCTTCATTGCAAGCCATTAAGATCATACCTTAAGAGGAGGATGGCACACCACCACTCATTTAAGAAAGCAGAAAGAAAGAGTTTTAGTCAGCCTCAGCCAAAATAAGGAACTTAAGTGTGATGAATCATTTGTTTCTGAGGGTATGACCAGTTTCTTAGCAGTTTGACAATGTTCTGCAGAGTTTGTAGAGATTTCACAGAGTGCTTGGCTTTTTCTACCTCTAATAATTGTTCACTGGTGTTGAGGTCAGGTGGTCAGGTGGAGCAACATTGATGACAATCATCATTTTTTGATGTCTGGTTTCAGGTAGTTATTGCAAAGCTCTGAGGTGTATTTAGTGTCACTGACAGACTGCCAGAAATGAATATTTCCACCACCATGTCTTACTGTGCGTGTGATGGACTCCTGTTGGTCTACTTACAAACACCATTCAGTTCCTGCCACTAATCTCGAACTTGGGTTTTTCAATGAAAAGGACTTTTCCTCCCTTGTTTCTTCTCCTAAGGAGTGGTTCAGAGACCTCTTCTTGTCCCCTCTTTCTGTGAAGAAGTTGCTGTTCTAATTCTATTTGAACAAAGCTTGAACTTCCAATGACATTCTGACTTTTGGTCTGCTTCAATGCGCTTTGGACACAACTGTTCATGTTCTATCATATTTGCTAAATTCTGACACCATGTTTGTCTCTATCAGAAGGATATACTTAGTCACCAATGTTCAGCTGGAAACTAAAAGCAAAGCCAGATTTATAAAAGTTGATTTACTTCAATGAGCATTTCAGAGGCAGATGAACTCCAACTTAGTGCCATCTGATTGCAGATTCAATGGAAACAGGACAACTCAAGAAAATCTGATGTTTATGTGCAAATCCCACACATCTGCTTGAGCTTGATATATTGAAATATTTCTTTATTTTACATGTTAGAGCTTTTTGTGTTTTTAAATATTTGTAAATCCTGAAACCTTCTGTTCACATGAACATCTGACAGATTTACTTTGGGCACCTGCAACACACCTGAAAAATGTAATGAAATATTGAGAAATTGGCAAAGTGCTAAACAGCAGATGAGAGCAGCAGGAAGATTCAAGCACAGAACAGAGCACACATCAGTGACAACAGATATGACGCTGATTAAGTCAAATAAATCATGAAAGGAGGAGCTGGGGTGGAGGTTGGATGCAAATCAGCTTCCAGATGTACAGCAACTGTAGGCAAGCTAAAAGTGCTTAAATAGGGCAAACTATGAGACTGACCAGTTGGATGTACTGAGGAGTATGAGCTGAGCCATGAGTGGATGTCTGATAGCATGACATCAGCAGATTAGCTGCTAGACTTTGAGGGTTATAAAGTATGCTTATGTAGTTTAATGGAGTGTGAAAATCTTTCTCTTTCTTTCTTTCTTTCTTTCTGCAGTGTCATAAGTAGTTATTGATTATCAGGTGTTGGTGGATCAAGTGTTAAAATAGGAAGCTGAGACATTTCTCTAAAACCATATGGGCTTTTAGACACAACAGATAAGAGCGTCAACCAGAAAAGTGCATCATTTCAGACCAAGGCTTCATTACTGTGTTACTATATGTTCACCTTTGACAATCAAATCACCTTTCACTTTTACCTCTCCATTTTCTGTCTCTCTACCTGCATTTGATGAACGAATCAAAGGTAATCTTTCACAAACCACAAAATGCTTTAGAAATGTGGTGAGAAAAACACAACGGTGGTGTGGTGAAACTAAATATTCATTCTGCTACAGAAAGTACAACTCTATCCGGACAGATGAAGCAAGAAATGCTGCTTAAAGAAAAAAACAAAGATCATAGACAGGAGAAACCAGAGAGGAGACATTCCTTTACAAATGGAATTTCCACTTCTGTAAAGCGTCTATCTTTACATCTATATACTGGTTGCCATAGAAGCAGCCAGTATATAGATGACGATCAGATTTTTGGGGGTTTTCTCTCTAAAACAGAAGGGTGTTCACCTTACAGCCCAAATGCCTTGCGATGACTGTTGTTGTGATTTGGTGTTATATAAATAAAACTGAATTGAATTGAACACTAAGTTATAATTACTCACTGCACTGAAGGCCCAGCAGGAGCCATGCTGCTTTTGATTCTTGACATTGGGCTGATCAGTACCTTCAGGCAGCCAGATTGAAGGTACAGCCACGGGGAGGCAGAGAAGCATTGAAGGAGTCAAGGCAGCCCTGGGAAATCAGGCGTTTGTACTCTTCATTTTCCTGGTGAAGAGGGACAAAATGAATGGGTTTTTTACACAAAATGTCAGTTTTTGTATCCCTACATGCTAATTGCACTTAAATATATTTAAGTGCAATTACATTTCAAATGATGAAGAGTAAAACCTGAATGACATCATTTTCTGCACACACCATAGGTCATACCGACTTGGCAGGACCTGAAACTGGTCTGCCAAGATGTTGTGCATTAGCACAAGTTTGCAGTTGTTGAACCAGATCTGCTTACGGTGAGCCTCCTCTGATGGAGAGTCGTAGGATAAACTTTTGCACAAGTAAACATGTGAGAATGAGCTCACACTTCTTTCTAAATCTGAAGCTTGACAGTATCTTACAGACCTCAAAACATGATCAACAGCATTTGACAAAAGGCTAAAAAGAGAAGAGGAAGAATCTACTCTCTCACCAAATGCTTGCACAGCTGCCCACAGCCAGAACAGCAGCAACCAGCAGAAATTTCATCTTGACTGAACACAAGCAGAAAAAGAGAGATCCTTTGTGACTTGCAAGAAAACAACTTGTTTCTGATGTTTTAACAAAGCACAACAATGCTTTTCATTTTCAAGGTTCCTTTATTGTCATCAACATGTTTCCACATGAAAATGAAATTTGTCCTCTTGACCAGCAGCGTACATGTCAGTAGCTTATCATTTAGAATAAGTCATAAAATAGTAAATAAAAATAATAAAAACTAAGTAAGCATTATGACTTAATAAACATATCTAATAATAAAAAACTGGAACCAGAGCAGCATGTTAAAAACGTAGCAGCACAACAAGGCAGAACAGTGTAGTTGACCAGTCTTATAGCCTCTGGGAAGAAGCTGTGTTTGAGCCTTGTTTTGGCCTTGATACTCCACAGCCTCCTGCCCGAGGGAAGAGGGACAAACAGTTTATGGGCTGGGTGGGTGGGGTCTCCCACGATGCAGGCCACACTCTCTGCAGCGCCTTCATGTCAGCAGTAGAGCAGTTCCTGTACCAGGTGGTGATGGAGAAAGTAAGTGTACTTTCTCCACACACCTGTAGAAAGCTGCCAGCGCCGGGGTGTTGATGCCGGCCTGCTTCAGCCTCCTGAGGAAATAAAGACATTGGTGGGCTTCTTAATGATGTTGGAGGTGTTAGTGGTCCATGTCAAGTGGAACAGAGATTCTAGGTCTGACCAGCAGTCTCAGTCGCAGGCAAAAGATGACAGCAAAAATTCGGAAGTATAATTTATTCGACAAATCTCTAAAATCAATGGCAAACAATCCCAGCCACAATTTGTCACAAAAAGTTGGGGAATCAAACAGTCCAGTGTCCCACTTGCAAACAGGATGAAACACACAGTCCAAGGCCAGGGCCAGCTATGCCACAGGTCAGCTGCACTATAACAACTTCAACAGGGAACAGCAGTTGTCTCCCAAGACCCACCACCCTTTACGGAGCAAGCCGGCAATCACCCCAGCCTCAGCAAGCCAACTTTAGGCTGCAGCATGTAGTAGGCCCTGGCCTGCACAGAGAGACAGAAAAAAATGTAACCAAATATTCTGTCTCTTAATTACACAAGTCACGAAACAGCAAATTGTCCACTATAAATATTTTTAATCTAAACCATCTTAAGTCTGGGCTATATAACATACCTGCACAAAGAGACAGAAAAAAATGTAACAGCAGTGTGGAAGACAGGTAGACTAGAGTATGAGTGCAAACAGATACACCTGCTTTCAATTAATCAAACCCAATCACAGCCAGTGGCTCACAACAATTGTGAAACACACACACAAAACCACTCCCAGGGGGAGTGCATGACCTGAAGTCCACGACCACTTCCTTTGTCTTCCCCACACTGATGCAGAGGTTATGCTTCCCACACCAGTCCATGAGATCTTTCACTTCCTGCTGGTGCAGTGACTCACTGTGGGATATCAGTTCCACCACTGCTGTGTCATCTGCAAATTTCACAATGCGGTTGACTTGATGTTTAGCTGAGAAGTTGTATGAGTACAGCAAGGGGCTCAGGACACACCCCTGGCCAGTGTTGTTGTGTCAGATGCAGATTGCTTCTTCCTATAGGCGTATTGGTGTGGGCCCACGTTGATGTCAATGTTGTCCTTTATGTGGACCATGACCAGCCGCTCAAAGCATTTCATGACTATTGGTGTGAGAGCTACCGGGCGATATTCTTGAAGGTCTCTCATTTATTTATCACTTCATATCAAATTTTCTGATAACTTTTGAGACATTTCTCAAAGTAACAAAAATGCCACCCATGGAGGCTCTAAGGGAAAAGCCAGGGGTTAATCAGTCAGTAGGCTTTATTCTCTGAGTAACACAAAAATCTGCAAAAAAACTAGACAGAAATGTGTGTGGCTGTGGCTCAGGAGGTAGAGCGGGTCATCTACTAATCGGAAGGTCAGTGTGTGTGTGTGTGTGTGTGTGAATGTTAGCTAAGCGCTTAAGTATAGATAAAAGTGCTGTATGAATGTGTGGGTGACTGGGTGAATGTAGTATAGAGCGCTTTGAGTACTCAAAAACTGAGTAGAAAAGCGCTATATAAGTACCAGTCCATTTACCAAATGCATCAAACAGGTGGTGAATGTCTGTCTGGATAATAGTGGATTGATCAACAGACCACAGTTTCTAATGATTAAAACCACTTCAAGGTTATTAAGCCACACATCACCAACACGGTGAAGCACACAAAAATAAATGTTTATATCTCAGTGTGAAACATTTTATTTCTTTACATTTATTTAGAATCTGTGTACAGGTATTTCATTAAGCAGCAAACAGGCCAAAGAGGATTTCTTCACACCAGAAAGGAAAGGATGTTTTCTTAGATACCTTGGTTAAAAAGAAAAAAAAAAATTAGTCAGTTATATGCCACTGTTCTCCACCTCACTGAGGAAAGTCCTAGACCTGCAAATGCAATAAACGGATGAGTTAATAAACTGTAGAATGCCACGTTTTTTTAGGCTAATCTGTGCAGCTGATCAGAAGCTTTATATGTTTAAATGGCATTTAAAGTCACTTTTACCCAAACCAAGAGTAAAAAAAATGAGGATCAGTTTCTTCCTGCCTGTTCAGACCAGAGGGTAACTTGCTAAAGTAGCAATCCCACACTGGTTGTGTTTGTTCCTGGTCACCCTAACGTATCCTATCTCCCCCCATCCAAGACACCACCTAAAGAAAGAGCTAAACTCAGCTAAAACTGAGTTGTGTTTGCACTAATAGTTCAATACCATGTAGAGATATAATGATTTGCATTTCTTGGTGGAGCCATAAAGAAGATGCCTTCATGCAGCTGTGTATCATCACTCAGTGAATGTTAGAAGGAGTGATGTGCATGAATTAAAATATGAGCATCACGTGGGTATTTACCTGTTCTCGACCAGCCAGTGTCATGAATCATTTCTTTCTGACGCCATGACCAGTTTCTCAGAAGTTTGTTTTTCCAAAGAGCTTGTAGAGATTTCACAGAAAGATTGGCTTTTTCTGCTTCCAATAATTCTTCACTGGAGGTCAGCTTATTAGGTGGAGGAGCATTATTGACAGTCAGGATCCCTTGGTCTTCTTTGGTCTCAGGTAGTTTTTTGTTGTTTTAAGTCATTTTTTCCTTGTCACAATTTGACTTTGACCTTTGACTTGTTTTGTGAGCAAAAGTTCCTTCCCTAGGTGCATGACTCAACATTCTTACCCTTACCCCAACCGGTTGAGGTACATTGCTGTCCCTCCCTGAGCTTGGGTCTGCTGGAGGTTTCTTCCTGTTAACAAGGGGGCCTTGAGGTAACTGTTACTGTGATTTGGTGCTATATAAATAAAACTGAATTGGTTTGAATCATCCTGTACATGTGCATGCCACTGTTGTCACAGCTGTTGCAGAGTTTGGTATTATTAACATGGAGTGCCCATTACCAGCTGAGATTTTTTATTAACTGGTATACTGTTTGCTTATTTGGTAAAAATTATTTCAAAAATATAGAAATAAATGCAGTGTATCAATCTATGTGACAATGGGTTATTAATTCTAAATCAATTAAATTATCACATAAATATAAATGTTGATCTGATGGTGGAAACTGTCATAACAATTTGTCCAACAAAAAAGCTATAAATGCAAATCCTGTCATGATTGACCTTTGACATAAAATCCCAATAAAATACATAAGTTTGTGGTTGTAATGTGACAAAATGTGGAAATGTTCAAGGGGTATGAATATTTTCACAAGGCACTGGAAATGCAAATCCTGTCATGACCAATCTTTGGTTTGTGCTAATTTTTGTTGCAATAAGGAACAGCTGAAGGTGCAATACTCAGCCTTTTCGCATGCTACTGTATCATTTCATCACAAATTTTCTGATAACTACTGAGACATTTCTCAATGAGCCAAAAATGTCATCCATGGAGGCTCTACATTAAAAGCCAGGGATTAATTATTCAGTAGGCTGGGGAACACATATGTCTGCAGAAAACTAAATAAACTTGGAACAAAAAGTAAGGAAATTTGTGTTTGGTTGATTATTTCTTTGTTACAACAATGCTTCTTAGCAATAAATCTCATACCATTGGAAAGCCTGTTTGATTCCCTTTAAATGGTGCCACATTTGTAAGGAAAATGCATTTGTGGGTTGAGCAGCAGAGTTGAGTATGTGGGTTCCGCCCATGAAGAACTTGCCAAATCTTCTCATTTAAAGGGAATCAAACAGGCTTTCCAATGGTATGAGATTTATTGCTAAGAAGCATTGTTGTAACAAAGAAATAATCAACCAAACACAAATTTCCTTACTTTTTGTGCTAAGTATCGAAATGCATCTCACAGTTGCTGAATACCTCTGTGTGGATAATAATGGATTTCTCAAAAGACCACAGTTTCTAATGCCAAAAACCCCTTATTAAGCCACACACCACCAACACAGTGAAACACAGTAAATGTTTATATCTCAGTCTGAAACATTTTATTTCTTTATGTTTATTTAGAATCGTTATAAAGTTATTTCTTTAAGCTCCAACCAGGGCAAAAAGGATTTCTTTATACCTGAAAGGAAAGGAAGTTTTCTTACATAACTCTGCTAAAAAGAAACAAAAATAATATTAAAGACCTGCAAATGTAATGAAGAAAACTGTAGAATGCAACATATTTTTTAGGTTAACCTGCGCAGATGATCAGAAGCTTTATGTGTTTAAATGGCATTTTAAATAAATTATGGTCAAGCCAGAAGAAAAAAAATGAGGATGAGTTTCCTCCCACCTGTTCAGACCAGAGGGTAACTTGCTGCAGTAGCAATCCCACACTGGTTGTTTGTTCCTGGTCGTCTTAATGTATCCCTTGTCTCCCCATCCAACACCCCAGCTACAGGAAGATACAAATTAACAACATTTAGCAGCTAAAACTGAGTAACGTTCACACTAATAGTTCAATAGCATGTAGAGACATAATGATCTGCATTTCTTGGTGGAGCCATAAAGAAGATGCCTTTATTGTGTATCAGCACCTAAGTGAATGTTAGAAGGAGTGAAGTGCTTGAATTAAAACATGAGCATCACATGTGGGTATTTACCTGTTCTTGACTAGCCAGTAGTCATGTCTGTTCTCATTACCATAACCCACAGCCAGCACACCATGGGTCACTGTTATGCTGCTGCACTTGGGCTCTTCATACACTCCTTTAAAGACATGTCAATTCGATTGACAGGTGTAAAAAAAAAGTAAACAGAAACACTTCACATTTCTTTTTTGTATTTGAAGATGTTTTTTTCTGTACTTTCAACACAGTGTTTCAATGTCTGCACCAGATTCATAGAATTGGAACGAGTCATGAGAAGCATCAATGCCCACAGATACTGGTCCGATGGTGGCCACAGCCTCCTTCAGGGCATCTTCATCACCTTGATTCACATCAACATAGCCAGTGCATTTGGCACCAATATTATCAGGGTTGTAGAGGCATTTTCCATCCTAATTGAGAGAAAATATGGTATAATTCACTAAACTTTTTACTGTACTGATACATTATAAAAGTGAAGATCACAATTGTATTAGAGAACAGAACATTTACCAGTTACTATGTTAGTCAATAATGGAGCTAGTCCTGTGGGCTTTATGGGACTTGGTGCTGATGTATATTTTGTCCACAAAATGGCAATATTTTACATGACTTCATGCAGAGCCTTCATAATTAACACCATCTGAACGAGTTGATTTGCATCTCCAACTCTGATATTTAGCAAATTAATGATGTGAAAAATACCTGATAGTGTAAATTCAGAGCTTTTCATTTGCATCAACAAGAAATTTGGTGTGACATATTTTTGCTGTCTATTTACCTTAGCCTCATAAGGGTACGATTCCTCTGTGTCAATACCTCCATTGGCTTGTATGTACTGAAAGGCTCAGTGCATCCAGCCTCGACTGCAGCCCATGTTGCCATAGTCTCCAGAGCAGTCAAACAACTGCTGCTCACTCAGAGACACCAGCTTTCCTGTCTTCCTGAAGTGCTGACCCTCCAGTGAGCCAGTCTGCAATAAAGATCAGTGAAATTTAAACCAGACAACATTGAGAAAAGTTTCCCACATTACAAAAACAGAGAACACCAATCTAAGTTATCATGGTATCTGATTCTTGACATCAGTGACGTATCCCTTATCCCTCCAGTCAACAGTGTCAGGCAGATCAGTAGGCAAATCAGCAAAGTAGGTCATACCAAGGCGGTCGGACTTGAAGCCCTGGTCTGCCAAGATGTTGTGCACAAGCACAAGTTTGCGGTTGTTGAGCCAGATCTGCTTCCGTTGAGCCTCCTCTGATGGAGAGTGGTAGGATTTTTCTGCCAGTCAGAAAAGGAAATTATCAGACAGAGAACAGAAGAATCTGTGTAATCTGTGATGAATGATTAATAATTTAAAATCTAATTTCAACTAAGAAATTTTCCTTTATTTGTGTCTTATAAACATTTACACAAGTAAACATGTGAGAGTGAGCTCAAATTTTTTTCCAAATTTGAAGCTTATTGACAGTATCCTAAAAACCTCAAAACATGAGCAACAGCATCTGACAAAAGACTAACATAAATGAGGAGACGAAGAGTCTCCTGTCTCACCAAACTTGAGTTTCCAGGCGTGAAACTCCAGATCTTCCAGAGAGATGCTGGCACAGCTGCCTACAGCCAGAACAGCAGCAGCAACTAGCAGCAACTTCATCTTGACTGAACACAAGCAGAGATCCTTTGTGACTTCAGGAAACCACACAGCTTGTTTCTGATGTCTTTCACATCAGCTTTAAAATGCTTTCTGTCATGTTGTTGGATGTCACTTTCACACTACCAAAGCATCCACTTGATGTCCCGGTTTCATTGAGTCTCTTCCTCCAGTTCTTTCTCCGATTTATGATTTTCAGCAGTGCATTACTGAAAAGTGTATTTGCACTTGTGTGTGTGTCTTGTCATCTGTGCTGCAGCTACTTGCCTGCCTCAGTGTCCGTGTCTGTGATGAAGGCTGAGGTATAACCACCTGTGGGTGATATAGGTCTGTGTCAGAGAGGAGTTCTTATATACCTGGCTACAGCTATGACTGCCAGCTTTCCAGTCAGGTGGTTGACAGCAGCTGATAAAGAAAGAGAAAGAATGTCAAGCACTGAAACAGAAAAAGGTGGATTAATCGTTTATGTTTTACCAGACTGTGCTCCAATGAGCTGACTGTTGTTGTGTTTGTGGCATTTGAAAAACGTGTCGATAACAGGGAAGTTGCAGAGTTCCCTCTGGTGGACAAATTATGCAACATCAACACTCATGACATGGTTGAAGGTTGCTTCTCCTGTCTTTTCTTTACTTTTTAAATTTTCATTAATGGGCCGTTATAAGTGCAGATATCAATATATCGGCAAATAGCTAATATCAGCCCTGCAGGGACCTGCTTACATCACACGTCACTGTGTAATAGTGAAACTGCTCTGCAGCAGGCAGTTAAGTCTGCACAGAAGATCATTAGCAGTAGCCTGCCATCAGTTGTAAATATCAACATTAGCAGAATTATAAAAGACTTTTCCCACCTTGCTCATGGACTGTTTACCCCCCTCCCCTCAGGAAGAAGGCTGCACAACATCAAGGCCAGAACAACAAGCAGGGGTACAGCACAGAACTCTGGTTCCTATGCATCAGCAGTCTCTGTGGGCCCCCCTTCCCTTCTTCATCAGTGTCTCTCATGCATCTTTTATTTATTTATTTTATTTTTTTATTTTGAACAAAAAAATTCAGCCCACAACTGTATCTGCAGTGGTCATTAGGGTAGCCAGTAGTCAACTGGTCATGTACCACATTTAATAAAACTCTATCACACGTCAACAAGTCTCCACAGTTTGAAATCTCCTTACATTTCAACCCTGATTTCTCGTCATATTGTAGTCTACCATTAATGTATGCTTAATAGGGTTGGGCAATTTTCTCCATAGTCCAATATTCCTATTATCTCCCTGTGGCATTGCCGATCACCAATAGCAACACCACCGGGGCAACAGAGGAGCAGCACTCCCCACTAACCTCCATAAGCCTTCAGTGTGTGATTCATATGAAAAAAAAAAACAAAAAAAAAACAGCTCATGGGTGACAGAGAACACACACCTACAATGGTGAATGCTTTAGCCTCCCAGATATCAGCTGAACAGCAAAAAACTCTATTAAGTTATAGTACTTGCTGGCTTTTCACTTATTTACTTTATGCCCATAGCTGTACTATATGGTTCAGTTTGTTTTGTTTTTTCTGTGTAAAATATCTCACCTGTCTCTCCTGCCCTCTTCATTTTGCAATGGAAGAGGATTAGGGCCACTGAAAAAAAACAAAAAAATTGGGAGGACATGACTTTGAAAAAAACATAGCCCCTCCAGTTCCTTCCTGAACCGGAGGTTTCTTCCTGTTAAAAGGGAGTTTGTCTTTCCCACTGTCGCAAAGTACTTGCTCATAGGGGGTTGTTGATTGTTGGGGTTTTCTCCAGAATACTGTAGGGTCTTTACCTTACAGTATGAAGCACCTTGAGATGACTTCTTGTTGTGATTTGACCCTATATAAATAAAACTTAACTGAATTGAATTGTAAAAAGTCAGAATTCTCAGATTTCTGGGGGAAAAATCAAATCAAAAAAACATTTTTTTTTTAAAAAAAGACATGTCAGCCCCAATTTTTTTTCTTTCACTTGCCCTAATCCTCTTGGAGATGGCCTGGATTGTTGTTTGTGGAAACAAAAAAAAAAAGAATGCCACTGAAGCTGCCAAAAAGATGGCGGCAAATTATCCAAGATCTCTTTCTCTGCAAGACATAGTACAAAGGCGATATGATTGGTCCAGGTTATTACTCTCTAGTCAAGCAACTGCAATACAGGACTGAGAATGTGAAGTGATCCATGACCCTTCCAAAAAAGAAAACAACAGCATCATACTCAGGAGTCTGACAGAGATGCAGTAACTCCAGAACAAAGATCACCAATCGAGAACACTTATGTGTGCAATAACTAGTTAATTTAAATTCCTGCCCCTTGGTGAGACCCCAGAGAGCCAGCAATTGAAGAAAGAAAAACGGAAGGTGATGTCTCAGCAAACTGATGCAAGGTTAGGGGACTTTTCATTTTACTAATTTACTGTTATAAGTAGCTTTAAAATAACAATGTGAAAAAGTACATAATTAACATGAAGTTTTTTGTTATTGGATAAGGTGTTTTTGTTTTATTAATCAGTCATCTGTTTTTCTTCTATTTTCCAAGATTATTTTTCTTCATCAACCCAGAGAAGGACACTGAAGTGGAGAAGACGAACCCAAGAGTCCTTGCCTTGATTCAAGAACTTTCAGCTCATGGGTGGCATGATTTTTGAATATGGACTAAATACAGTAAGATTTATGGCATGTGATGATGTGCCGCACTCATGGTCTGGTTTGTTTCAGCCCTTTATGGGCTCAGTTCCTCAAGCTTAAAAAGCACAGAAAAGTTTCGGATAACGTTTTTACAGAATATTTTTGCAGTTGTTACTGAGTGTTATTGCTCTTGTATTCCCTCATTTGCGTTCCTGTACTGCGATTTGAAGAACTTATTTTGATATTGCTAGGTCTGTTCTGTTTTAATAAAGCAATGCAGTAATTCTTAAAGGGTGTTAAAATTCTTACATTTACTCATTAAAAATAACCTCTTAGTTGTCCATCCAGGGCATAGATAGCAATGCCAAGTCAGTCTGCAGTTTTTTTGTTTGTTTGTTTTTGTTTGTTTGCTTGTTTTTAAGTTGTCTGCAGCTGATGAGACATTTTGTGGATTATCATGAAGTTAAAAGTAAAGACAATTGCGTTCGACATTGATTGATGTTATTGTTCACTACTTTTAGGTGAATAAATAATTGGAAAGACAAATTTTATTTAATCTTTCAGTACACAACTCTTAAACCATATCCAGCTTTGCTTTCCACTTTGAAATGCTTAATCTGTGTACACTGGGTTACTGGTTTTAATAACCCATTTTTTTAAATGAGCAATAACACCTACAGGCAGTGAAAAATTAATATAGACAATGTTACACTTTGAGATTTCTTAGGAGTCAGAACAGTGTTTTATGACTTTAAATTATAATGATAAAGAAGTATATTAGACAAAACCTTTGAGTAAACTTTGCAAAAAAAAAAAAGTGAAATGACAGTTTTATAATGGGGCTTTTATAATAAAACATTGTCATTTATTTGGTATTTGTTTGTGAAATTGTCTGTGATACAATATACAGTAAGTGACAACTTAATGTAAATCTTACTGAAACAATTTGATTAATAGCAGTGTGGTCATGCTAATTCAACAGAAAAGGGCCGCTGGATTTATAGGTTTGAAATTTAATTTTTTTGTAATTACAACAGTTTTGAGCTGTAAAATTTACATGTTGTTGAGTACTCTTATTTACATTTTACTGTCTTTACAGAATTATTCCAAACTCATCCTACAGACTACCTTCTGATGCTGCCTAGCTGAATTCTTCCCTGACACCATAATATCAGCCAGCTCTCTCCCTTTACTAGTCATAGTCCCTACATTTAAAATCCCTACTCTCACCTCCGCAGTCGTGTTTTTCCTTTTATCTTGCTGACTCCGAACATGCCTTCCTGCCTATCCTCTTCCTCTGTCTTCAGGCAACAGTAGCACAGTTTCCACTGGAACCCTGTTGGGCAACAGCACCTGATGCGGTCGTTGTTAACAGGGGCCCTGACCAATCCAGTATGGAAATCACAGTCTTGGTGATCCACGTGTTTGGTTTGGCAAAGATTTTACACTGGATGCCCTTTCTGACACAACCCTTCCCATTTATCCGGACTTGGGACCAGTGGTGTAGCTGCGTTAGGAATCTAACCAACTAAAAAAATAAATAAATAAAATGGAAATCCATTCGTTATTGACCTTTGACTTGTGCTAACTTTTGTTGCAAAAAAAGAACAGCATTACCCAGCCTTTTCACATGCTACTGTTTCATTTCATGTCAAATTTTCTGATTACTATTGAGATAGTTCTCAATGAACCACAGATGTCATCCCTGGAGGCTCTGCAGGAAAAGCCAGGGGTTAATCAGTGAGTAGGCTTTATTCTCTGGGGAACACAAAAGTCTGCAGAAAACTGGATAGAAATGCATCCCACAGTTACTTAATATCTCTGTTGTCAACAGTGGATTGATCAACAGACCACAGTTTCTAATGATAAAATCCACTTCATGGTTATTAAGCCAAACACCACCAGCACAGTGAAACACACACCAATAAATAACTGTATCTCAGTGTGAAACATTTTTTTTCTTTACATTGATTTGCAAACTTTATAAAGTTATTCCATTAAACACCAACCATGGCAATAAGGGTTACTTTAAACCATAAAGAAAAGGATATTTTCCTACATAACTTGATTTGAAAAGAAAAAGTAAATTATATGCAACTGTCCTCCACCTCACCGAGGAAAGTCCTAGACCTGCAAATGCAAAAAAAATAAATCAGTGAAGAAACTGTAGAATGCACACATATTTTTTAGGTTAATCTGTGCAGATGATCAGAAGTTTAGTATGTTTAAATGGCATTTTAAATCATTTTGCTCAAACCAGAAGAAAGTTACTTCCCACCTCTTCAGACCAGAGGGTAACTTGCCGCAGTAGCAATCCCACACTGGTTGTGTTTGTTCCTGGTCATCTTAATGTATCCCTTGTCTCCCCATCGAAGACCCCAGCTACAGGAAGATACAAATTAACAACATTTAGAAGCTAAAGCTCAGTCGTGTTCACACTAATAGTTCAATAGCATTTAGAGACGTAATGATCTGCATTTCTTTGTGAAGCCATAAATAAAATGACTTTATGCAGCTATGTATCACCACTCAGCGAATGTTAAAAAACAGTGAAACAACGCATGAATGAGCATCACATGTGGGTATTTACCTGTTCTTGACCAGCCAGTAGTCATGTCCGTTCTCAGTACCATAACCCACAACCAGCACACCATGGGTCAACTTAATCCCACCGCAATCTGGCTCGTCATACAATCCTGGACATACATGTCAATTAGATTGACATGTGTAAAAAACAAAACAAAAATAAAGCACTTCCCATTTCTTGTTTTATTTGAAGATATTTTTCTTGGCACTTTCAACACAGTGTTTCAGTGTCTGCACCTGATACATAGAGTTGGAACGATGCATGAGAAGCATCAATGGCCACAGATACCGGTCCGATGGTGGCCACAGCCTCCTTCAGGGCGTTTTCATCACCTCGATTCACAACAACATAGCCAGTGCATTTGGCACCAATATTGTCAGGGTTGTAGCGGCATTGTCCATCCTAATTGAAAGAAAATATGCTACAATTCACTAATTTATAATTATTCGCTACTGAACTGGCACATTATGAAGTGGTGATGACAATTATATTAGAGAACAGAGCATTTACCAAGTACTATGTTTTTAAAGATGGATTTTGAAAGAAGCAGCTAGTACTGTAGGCATTACTGGGCTTGGAGCTACTATGTGTTTTGGCCACACGATGGTAGTATTGTAAACCACTTCATGCAGCAGCGCCATGATTAACACTGAATGAGTTGATTTGCATCTCCAGCTTTGATATTTAGCAGGATAATGATAGTCAAGTGATAAATAGCTGATAAAATACATTCAAATATTATGGTTTACATCAGCAAGAAATCTGTTCTGACATGTTTTTGACACATTGCTGTTTATTTACCTTAGCCTCATAAGGATAGGACTCCTCGGTGTCAATACCTCCATTGTATCTGATGTACTGAAAGGACCTGTACATCCAGCCTCCATTGCAGCCCGAGTTGCCAAAGCTGCCAGAGCAGTCAATCAACTGCTGCTCACTCAGAGACACCAGCTTTCCTGTCTTCCTGAAGTGCTGACCCTCCAGTGAGCCAGTCTGCAATAAGTATCAGTAAATTTTAAACCACACAACACTTGAGCAAAGTTTCACACTAATAAACAACACTAAGTTATATGTACTCACTGCACTGAAGGCCCAGCAGGAGCCACACCGCATCTGATTCTTGACATCAGTGACGTATCCCTTATCCCTCCAGTCAACAGTGTCGGGCAGATCAGTAGCTTCAGCCACCTGGAGGAAGGCAGAGCCACGGCGAGGCAGAGAAGCATTGAAGGAGCCGAGGCAGCCCTGGGAAATCAGCTGTTTGTACTCTTCATTTTCCTAGTGAAGAGGGACAATATTCATGGAATTTTTATCCAAAATGTCATTTTATATATCTTTACATGCTAATTGCAACTAAAAATATTGATGACAATTTAAATGGTGAAGGGTAAAACCTGAATGACACATCTTTTTCTGCACATACCATGTCAGCAAAGTAGCTCATACCAAGCTGGTAGGACTTGAAGCCCTGGTCTGCCAAGATGTTGTGCGTTAACACAAGTTTGCGGTTTTTGAGCCAGATCTGCTTCCGCTGAGCCTCCTCTGATGGAGAGTCGTAGGATTTTTCTGCCAGTCAGAAAAGGAAATTATCAGAAAGAGAACAAAGGAGAATGATCCATGTTGAGTCATTAAAGAACAAAAATCTAATTTCAGATAAGAGATTTTCCTTTATTCCAGTCTTATAAACGTTCACACAAGTAAACATATGAAAGTGAGCTCACATTTCTTTCCAAATATGAGGCTTGTAGACAGTGTCTTAAAAACCTCAAAACATGAATAACAGAATCTGACAAAAGGCTAAAACAAATGAGTAGAGGAAGAGTCTCCTGTCTCACCAAACTTGAGTTTCCAGGCATGAAACTCCAGATCTTCCAGAGAGATGCTGGCACAG